>VZTG01001433.1:232330-284685 GCA_013397845.1 Melanocharis versteri
CCCCACGCCCTCTGAGGAACACAATGCAAGGCAAAGGCAACCATGTGCTTATTTCAAGATGTCTAAATCCCAGCCACGCTATCCATCTGAAAGGGGAAAAAAATAAAAAAAAAGAGATGTTTTATAAAATGTTTTCACACCCTGTTGGGTTAAGAGACAGTGGGTATTAATCCTATGGCTGCTTCCCCAGGCTTCCTCTTTGTGGTCAGCAGTGAAGCTGTGGTTGGGCAGAAGGAGGCCAGAGGCGTATTTTTTTCCTCTTTTTTTTTTAAATTAAAAAAAAAAAAATCTGTGTTAAAACAAGAGAAAGTGGACTGGTTACACAGCAAAGCAGAAACCACAGCCAGCCCTCTCTGCTGTTTCTTTCCCCCTAAATGTGGCCTACAGCGATTCTGCTTTCCAAAAAAAGGTTTAATTTAAACCATACAGTGCTACAAGCTGCCACGTTTCCAAATTCCACATTCCTTTCTAATCTGTGCACTTCAGAACTGACAAATTCTGCTTCCAATGGTACCCAGACTAACTGCGAGGAAGGAATTGCTGCTAACCCATCATTCCTCCCCTCGATAAGGAACACCAGCCCCCCCGCCTGCCCCCAGCCCCTGGATTTTGCTGAACTTTTTAAAATTATCATATTTAAGGGGCCAGATTCAGTGTTTGTAAAATCTTTAGCTCACTTTTCACACAGGGAGAAAAAGCATTTCCAGGACTCAGGGAGCAGGGAGGAAGGGAATTCCCAGTCCAGAATAAATCCACAGAACTCCCTTGATGCCTTTGGAAAGGCAATTTGCAGCTGCCCAAGCTGTGCCCAGGGTGCTGTGTTTGCAGGAGCCCACAAGGAGAAGGGCCACATGGAGAAGGACGTTGGCTCTTCTCTGCCATGCAACCCAAAAATGTGCTGTGCAGAAGAGCCTTCCCTCATTTAAAGTTAGGTAAGTAACTTTATGTGACTCACTCTCAGTGAGAACAAGGGGGCAAAGACGGTGTCCTGCTCTGTCCTTGAGCAGGAGTGGCCCATGGTGACACTATGGATTCGAGAGGAGTCCCAGATTTTGCATCCCTGCAGAAGACCTGGAGAGATGGGAGAAAAGGCTTCAAGGAGCATCACTGCAGAGCCCCTCCAGCTTAGGGACAGTCTGGTGAAGGGTGACTTGAGGGTCCCCATGGACCCTGGGGCACGCACGCTGCTCCGTCAGCCAAACTCCAGGCTGGAGAAGAAACAGCCCCTTTGGGGCTGGCACAGCCCATGGGGGATTCCCTGGGAACCCACGTCCACACCCAGCTTCGTGCTGTGCCGGGCTGGAGGAGCACCTGGAGCACCACTGTCATCCTGGAAACCACTCACCCACAGCTTCTGGCCTGCAGCACATAGAAGTGAGAGTTTCAGGTCACCCAGCAGGTGGATTTATTTCTGTCCTGGGATGCTTTGGCCCTCCTGCAGCTCTAGGACACACAGCCACACACGACTTGTCCCTGCAGGGTAACAGCACGAGCCCTTCAGCAGGGGCTCCCATCTTAACCACCCGACAGGATGATTTCAGGGCACATCCACAGCTATTTATCCCATCTCCCGCAGACAATCTGCTGCTCAGCAGGGCACAGGAGTGAGGGAAAGCGACTGGATGGCTCCGACTCCAGCGGAACGGAGGGAGCGCCGCTCGCTCGGGCTCCCGCACCTGCTTTCTGGCGGGGCTGCATCCACCAAGCAACGCCTCCTGCCAACCCGGAGCACAGCAAAAGCATATGTCACATCTCAAAAAGCATGGCATTTTCAAACTCCTTTTTTTCTCCTTGCCTTCTGCTTTCTGAGCCGTTGAAGTGCAGACGAGGAACAGTTTCAGGCTTTTCTCAAGAGTCAGAAACTCGAGCTCTCATCTTTTTCCTTTCTTTTTTTTTTTTTTTCTGTTTTTTTTTATGGCAGCTGAGATACACATGGAAATTTTTGGTTACCTGGAACCCGAAGGAAAACATCAAACCTGGTGAGGCTCATGGTAAGAGCAACTGCCTGGTCACTGCATGCATCTTAAACCACCGTGTAAATCACAGAATAGTTGAGCTCAATGTTTACTTTCAAGTAATGTCAGAAGTCGAGTGTGGAAGGCCAGGTTCTTAGCCAGTGTAAATCCATTTAAGTCGCAGGCTCTTTCCCTGCTCCAGAATCATTGTGTTTATATTCAGACAATACACTCGACAGGCACCAGATGAGTGTTCTTAGCCTCAGCTCAATGATTTTTCTGGAAATGGAAAGAGCTTAGCTGTGGGATCCCTGCCAGGGTAGGAACTCTGCAGGGGGAGTTTTGAGGTGGGGATTTTCAGTCGGAGTTGGGTCCATGTTTCCCTAGTGCTCCTTTGAAAATCCAGGATGATGTTAGCAAACTCGATCAGGTCCTTTTAAAACAGAGAAATAGTACAAAACTGGCACGGAAGATAAACTATACTGATGTAATGCATGCCTTACGAAGTAGGTGAAACATTCAGATTTAATACTAGCACAAACCTGAATTTTTGCCACTTCTGCCAGGACAGTCCAATAAGGCCTTAAGTTTGAGTAAATGTCAGTCATTCTCAGTTGTCCCACTAGTAGTCCCACAATGGGATGTGCTAGCCAAAAATGGAAAGGAGGTACAGCATCTGCTTATGTTTAATTTATTTCTGCATTTTGGCGTGTTGTCCTGGGAGAATCAATGTTTTTAAGTGGCTGCATCTTTTTGAGCCAACTTGCTGTCCTTTGCTAACACATCAAGGACATGTTTCTGGAAATGGAACATACTCCCGTTGAAACCAGAGAGGTACAGGTACGGCAACCTTCCATTTTTAAAATTTAGTATGTGTTCTTAGAGTGAAACTCCCTCAGTTTCACTCAAACTGAACTCTAGATTCCCCCCTTGGACTAAGCCATAATTCTCATTAGCAGGAGTTAACATGCGTGGATCATGGAGGAATAAATCCACTTAAGGCAGGTCAGCACTCCGGCTAAACCGGAGTGTACAGGGCACCCATTTCCAGTGCTCTGGATTTATACAGAATCGCTGATGGCTGAAATCAGCCCACAGGTTTTAATAATCGCTGCTCTGAGCATGTGAGGAACCAGGGAGCCCTGAAAAGCTGGACAGGCCAAGGACTCAACGCCAGCCCTGCACCCCTGGAAAACCCTTCCAAGACTCAATGTATCCCGCTGATGGCAACGGCGTGGGTGCCATCAACTCGACCCCAGGCAGGAGGGAATAACGTGCTCCTTTTTTAGGGCTGGTTAAAATAAAGAGCAGAGAGGCTCAGTGCGCACTTTTGATTTCAAATGCTAATTTCGATTTAATAGTAAGCGGCTTGTTTAAGAAGTAAAAGTGGTTCTGAAACACAAAGGTGCTTGGATGTTGTTATAACTAAAACGGGGCTGATCGCTAGGTTTTTAACAATTTGGTAACAAGAAAAACTGGTCACATGCTGGGACGTTTTATGCCAAGTCTCAGCCAGAGCAAAATTTTATGGCCGAGTTATAAACCCTTGAAAATAAGGGTTTATAATAGAAATGCTGACAGACCCTTAATTATAGCAGCACTAGCGGGCACTGTTGTAATAAGGCCCACATATTTTCCTCTTTGATCATTATTTATAGGATGCATTGGAAATCATCCCATTTACAACTGTATGCCCGCTCAGTTAGGTGGAGTTTTATCCATTAAGAAAGGGAAATACAAAGTCGGCTGCTGAAGAAAGCCGGGGGCTTTACCTCCTGGCGTTCCCGCGGCATTCCAGCCCCGGGCTGCAGGCAGTGACTAATGCCTTTACTCCGCCGGTTTGTATAAGAGGTTGAAGTTCAGGCTGGTGCAGTGCAGCATTCCCCGGGACCTGCTGCCTCTTTAGGCAGGCGATTAATCACTTGATCGATAGACCATATGATTAGGCACTAATAGCTGATAGGAGGAGAGAATAAACAACCATAAATTTGCTTTGTACCGAGTAATCCAAGTGTAAGAGAGGTCAGATAATGGCCACATAAGGTCATGTTGCCTAAGGAGCCCATATGGGAAAGATGGAAGGTACATACATTTTTAAATATCTTCAATTATTATTGTATTGCTGGGCAGGATTCGGGCTGCCCATGCGCCCCTCTCCTGGAGCACGGGCAGACTGCTGTGCTCCAGCACAGGCTGGTACCAAACAGCCGTTAAAAAAAGCAAAACAACCTCAAAAACCTCAGGCTGTGTGATGATCTCAAACTAAACATCCGCGCTGGCTGAGGTGGGTGTGGGATCAGCGGCCCTGGGAGGTCCCGGGGATGTGGCAGGACCTGTGTCCCCTCTGGGTCCCTGCTGGGTCTGGCTCCTGGCAAGGTGCAGGTTCCAGCCTGGTCCCACCACTGCAGCCCACGGCACCCGGGCAGGATGCTGGGCAGAAAAGCTGCCTTCAAAGGGCCATAAATCTCCAGCTCCCCACCCCCTCGCCTCTGTCCCTGCCTCCTGCCTTTTCTAAGGCTCTCTTCTTCCCCTGCATAAAAAATGGGCTTTTCGGGACTCAAGATGCAAACCAGGTTTAAAGCCTTTCTGTGTTTTTTCTTCCTTTTTTTTTTTTTTTTAAAACAGCCAACGCACCCTTTGTCTATGGCAACGAATTTGAGAAGAAACAAAAATGGCTGGTTAAAAAGAAGAAAAAAATACTTCAGTCACCCCAACAAAGGCGAGGAGTTTACAAACCTTCCCCGTCAGCGCCTGGACGCAGGCAAAGTACTTACTTCATTAAGTTGAAACAAAACTCGGCCAGTAAAACCGTCAGCTCCATCCGAGACAACTGCGGGCCCCTTGCAGCACGTTCCCGACTGACCATCAGCAGACTATGGAAATTGCTTTTTCTGCCAAACAATCGTGGGGATAAATGCCCTCCTTTATCTGTGGGGCTATTTCTAAACTCCCCTTTCTCAGTGACGGGGCATTCATGGGCTGCAATCTGATTTTGTTGCTTCTCAGCATTAGTGGGAAAGCGCATTCCGGGCTCTCCTGCTGGCACGGATTCCTCCCTCTCCCCCCGCCCCGTGCATTAACTGTGAGCACGGGTGTGTGTAACCACACATCCTCGCATTCAAACCCGGGAGGTGAGGATGTTGTTTGCCTGGGTTATAAAATGATTCTGTGCTTCAGATAACACCGAGGCTCTCGAGGTTCAAAGAGACCGAGATTGGAGCGCTCCCACAATGTCAAGCAATTCAAAATCACTGGAGTGCTGCAAGGACTTTATGTACACTTGACTTTGGGAGTAGACCTGTGCACAATCACTGTGGCACTCCCAATTCCTTTTTTTTCCAATTTATTTCACAGGTGCAGCGTACCACAGCCTACCCCAGGCACTGGCTGCACCCACCTCAAGAGCAGCTCCTGATCCTCGTGTCAATGCAGACGAGCCCTTTAGTGCCCTGCCCTGCTCACTTTGGAAGAAAGGCTTCTCCCATTTAACAGAAATTTCTTCCCTTTGAAGGTGGTGCGGCCCTGGCAGAGCTTGTCCAGAGAGGACCTGTGGCTGCCCCATCCCTGGAAGTGTCCAAGGCCAGGCTGGACAGGGCTTGGAGCACCCTGGGATAGTGGAAGTTGTCCCTGCCCATGGCAGGCGGTGGAACTGGGCTTTAAGGTCCCTCCAATCCACACCATTCTGGGATTCTAGGATTCTACTAAACACCCTTTACTGGGAAGGTCCTGCACACAGGTATTAAAGAATTTGGAGGGTAAACACCAGGCCCCAAGAAAGTCAACTCCTTGGTGTATAAGTTCAGTGATCTCCATCAGGGATGGATACCTACACCTTTCTTCAACAAGATGGAAGCTCTTCCCTTCCTTCTGAGAACAAATACAGCAACCAGAACAAAGTGTTGATTTGACCTAACAAGCAGAATTTTCTTTCATTTCATACTTTTTAACTACAAAGCATTTTCCCTTGCAATACCCACTCCTTTTACCTCTTCCTGCTCTGCAGGAGCACTGTGTCCAAAAAAGTATCCCTCGTCCATTCTGCTGTCACTCCCAGCCTGGAAAAATGCAGCCTCCAGCTACAGAATTAAAGGTAAATCCTCCTCCTTAAAAATACCTACAAGCTTCACTTAAAATCTTGATTTCCTGTTCAACTATCTTGGTAGTATTTGTCCCATCACCCTTCGCTGGGTGCTTCAGCAGAAACACAACTTTTATAACTATCGGTTGCTTGTGCAAATAATACTCATGGATGTAATTCCCTTTCCACCCACTGGTGCAGTCTGGTTTATCCAGCCAGTGCATCCTCAGCCATCTGCTCTATGCTTTAATTTTAAACCTTAACCTAAGAGTTAAAAGGGTGTTTCCTGGGATAAAATCATTCAGAACTATCCAGTGTATATAAATAAATTGCAGAACAAATGACGATTATTAATAAAACTATGAAATATTACTGATCTATGTGGCTGGACTAATTTCTTTCTAATCTTTTTAGCTTTCCTCAGGAATCGGTGAGGGAAAGTCTATTCACCTAAGTGCAGACCTTCCTCTTCCCACCCTTTACTCCCTTTGGTGGTTAAAGCAGCCGGAGCTGTTATCCTGCAATGTGAAATCTCACGTGCTCCTCAAGGATGCTGACATTTATTTAATTAATTTTCCTCCCGAACTTACACAGTGGGCCTGTATTCAAACAGCGCGCATGAATAATGCAGATTTTAAAACCGCATTATTACAAAGGATGTCAAGTTCACACACTGTCAACACTAATAAACTCCCCAAAGTGCTAAAATCCAGGACACCCGTCCCCCTCCTCATCCCTACATCCCTCTGGAATGATGCAGCAGCCCCCGCTTTGTGCCCGGCCGCCAGCAAAGAGCCTCACATGGAGCTGGAGGATGGGGACTGACCGCACCATCCCGGGGAAAAACACAACACTTGGGGCTTGCACATCCCCAGGGACTCAGCAGATCCCAAATCCATGTCTTATCCCTATTTGTTGTTGTTGCTGCCGTGGGACCGTGGGGCTCTGCGGGGCAGGGGTGGCCCCGGCCCCTTCCCTGACCACTTGCAATCTAATTTAAGACACGGAAAAACAAGTGAGTGAGACAAACACCCGGAGGAATGGGGTAAGAGTAACAAGGTCACATTGCTACGCCGGCAGCTATTGCCAAACTTGCAAACTATCTGCAAGTTATTTATATATAAAATAATTAAAATCAGCTGTCCCATCCTGCCACCCCATCTCTCTGTCGCAGGTTTGTTCGTGCCTTGCACGCCATGCAGCGGGATAATTTGGGAGCTGTGGAGGAGGTGGCTGCAGGGACTGCAGCTGGGACCCGCATGGGACATGGGGCACACCACGGCACGGTGGCCAGAATGCCCTGGGGACACGCAGCCACCTCCTCCCTGGGCTGGGCTGGGCTGGCACACTGAGGATCCGTGCAGAGAGGGCTTCCAGAGGCACGTAAGGGGAGCAGGGGATGAGCATCCCTAATCTGGCCATGACTCAACACTATTTTCAGAATCACAGAATCATTGAAGTTGGAAAAGCCCTCTAAGATCATCGAGTCCAACTGTTCCCCCGGCTCTGCCAAGCCCACCACTAACCCATGTCCCCAAGCACCACATCCGACATGGTTTTTGAACACTTCCAGGGATGGTGATTCCACCACTTCCCTGGGCAGCCTGTTCCAAAACTATCACTATTTTCAGAAAGTGAAACACATCAAAACAACCCAGTGAGCAGGATCCAGGAGCTGAACTCGAGCCACACCAATGAAAGAATAAAATATTCTCGGTGCCTGGCAGACACAAGCACTTTTGATGCCCTTTTCCCAACTCTGTGAAATACTTTCACCCCAGGCACCGTCCTGCATGAAAGCAAAATGAAGAGAGGAGTATGAATGCTTCCTGAGGTGCCTGCTAAAGCATTAATAATGTTTAAGACTTTATATTCTACCAGCAGGTCTGAGATGCATTAACTACCCAAAGGACACCCCTTCTTGGCTCAGCAGTAGAGACTGACACCACCTGAAAATGTTTGACTCCCCTACACTTAGTACGGATGAAAAATACCACAAAAATCTCTGGATAAGATTCTGCCTTGGCATAGTGCTGTGCAAGTGTTTGGGTTTTTTTTTTTCACACAAGCAGACAGTGATAGGAAAAGGGGAAACGGTTTTAAACTAAAAGGGAAGAAATTTAGATTAGATGTTAGAAATTCTTCACTATGAGGGTGATGAGGTTACCCAGGAAAGATGTGGATGCTCCATCCCTGGAAGTGTTCAAGGCCAGGATGGATGGGGTTTGAAGTAACCTGGTCCAGTGGAAGGTGTCCCTGCCCAAGCTAGGGGGTGGAATGAGATGAGCTTTGAGTCCCTTCCAACCCAAATCATTCCAGGATTCTACCAACTGAACTCGGCCCTGGGAGGACTCTGCATGGTGCTGTCGGCCACCACTCCTTTTCCCAACATTTCTGAAGATTCCATGATACTGGAATACTCCACGTTCGGAGAATCTAGGAGCCAGGAGAGCAGTGAGACCCCGATCATGGTAGAGACTAGAAGCTGGAAGGATTATTCATGGCTCCCAAAGCCTTTGAGATGCTCCCATGATGAGCATTACCAATATGACACTGCCACTGGAACATGCAGGGAGGAGCTTACAAACACTACAAGCACTGGAGCTGACACCTCCCTACAGCAAGGCAAGACAACCACCATCATCAGAAAGGGTTCTTGGAAAGAAGATCACACCCAGGGAGAGGTGGGGAGAGCCCCTGACGCAGAGCAGATCAGCACTTCCAGCCTGGCTGTCACCTACTTTCCTCTCCTTGCTCACAGGCAGCAGAGCTGCCTTCCCAGGTAGCAGCCAGTCAGCCAAGCAGCTGCATTTCAACCTGGGCAGATAAGAAGAGATCAGGATGGCAAGAGGTCATCCTCGGGGACATCCCTGATCTCTGCCCCGGGCACGAGGTCATCCTGATCCTATTGCTTCTCTCACACCGTCTCCTGCCCTTACTTGACATGCGGCAGGAGCAGGAAACACTACAGGCAAATGTCCCAAGTGTCCCAACAGCTCTCCAGCAGGGGAATGTCCCAGGCAGTGGACCATGGCCCCTCTGCCTCCCACATCCCACCCAGCCCCAGCCCAACCCTGGTGTTCCCTACTCGTTAAAGGGGATTGAGCTTTTTTCCACAAGTAGCGGGAGCGAAGGGCTTTGCTGAGTCGATTTTGAAAATAATCAATGTACTGGACATGCTCTGTTTTTCTACAGCACGTGAGAGCACCGTGTGATGGCAGCAAGTTTGTGGGTGACAGCCCAGCCCTTCGTGCCCTGGGAGCTGCAGGCTGGCCCCATGCAAGACACACGATGCAGACACATAGTGAGACAGGATGTCTTCCCACAGAAAGACCAAGTAAATAGTGTATAATGACAGGATTTCTATTATTGATGCTTCAGCAAATCATCTTGGATCCTCGGAGGATCAATTAATCATTGGGATTGTCAACACCCAACTCCATGCTCTAAGTTTTTGCCATCCAACTCTCCCATCCTCCCGTACACACAAATGATGCCGGGGGCACGGTGCCAAACGAAGCGGAAAAAGAAAGAAGGGGAAAGAAAGCGCCGAACAGAGAGGCTGTTGTCAGGGCTGGACCCTGGCGTTGGCGAGGAAGATCAAATGCAGCTGCCCCCATGGCTGCATGTGGTTAAGCCCGCCGTGCCTGAGGGCAGGCGGGATGGGGAGCAGCCAGGCAGCCTACGACGGGCACAGATAATTAAATCATCCGACTGCCGGGCAGGCCACATTAAGAAGCTCATCGGTTTGCATGTGGCCCCTTGCTGTGGCCACCCGTGAGCTAAGTCTTGCCTAGATGCTAGTAGACAATTAAGACAAATTGTATGGCTGAAGATCAGACTAGAGCACTGCCAATGCCATTGCCTGGAAGCTCCGCTGAAGAATGAGGGCACATGTGTGTGGGAACCAAGGCTCGGAAGAGAGCTTTTAATGAACAACGTGCCAGCACTTGTTGCCAGAACACACTCTTCATTTCAGCTCTTGGAGAAAACAAAACCCTTAAAACCAGAGTTTACTACATTTCACTGATCTTCAATATGGCTGGAACTTCAGGATGCTTCTCCTCAAGCTAAGTTTGTATCAGTGAAAATATGCTTCTTGTTAAAGAAACTATTTAAAATGTGGAATCTAAAATCAAGCAAAAATAGCAGACAGTATGTTCAGCTTCAAAATTGGCTTGCACTCAACCAAGTATACCATAAACAGAAGGCAGAACTGACTATTTTTATCTTAACAGCCCTTGGGTGATTAAAATTTGGGGCCAGAATAAACAATTTTTTTCCCCATTCCTTGCAAGAGAATATGTGACATGGGCTTGGAGTCCTTTCTAATTTTTTAACTCCCTTCCTAGCTATTAGTTGTTTGCATTAGAAATGTTCCCATGTACCCGACAGCGCAAGGGCTGCATTGCAGCAGGCACGGTATGAATTATAGGAACACACAGACCACTGTGCCCTGCAGAGATTACAGTGCAAGATAAGCCAAAGACAACAACAAAGTGCTAAGAGGGAGCAGGTGAAAAGTTAACAGGGAGAGGAGCGCACAGATATGCAGCATATGGGATTTTTCTTTATGAGGTGCGGTGTCACGGACCCAAAGACACGCGGGAGATGAGGGTCCTGAGGATGCACCCAGGATGGAAAGGACCAGAAGGGTCAGGGAAGGTGATGAGTGAGGAAGACTCAGAGGGAATCTGAAGCAAGGGGCAAGGAAGGCTGGAGGACAGAGAAGGGAGAGGGGGCAGGGCAAAGGACATTGGTGAATAGACGTGTGAGTGCCAAGGGAGAACGTGGCTGGGAGATGCTCTGAGGGACAGCACAGCCAAGGTCAAAGGCCAGGGATCAAATCCAGCGTCAATGTGGAACAGTGTAGATGGAAGAGACTGAGAAAATCCAGGCCATGGAATTTACAGCCTTGCAGCAGCCAGGACTGGTGAAAAAGAGCAGTCATGGGCTGAGGGATGGGCAAGGCGAGAGACGGGGAGGTACAGACTGTTGGCATGTTTGCAGAACAGGAAGTCAAAGATGCAGCCCTGGTTTTGGCCATCCATTGGCAGCGATTCCAGCGACGGAAGGAAGGAGAAGAAGCGGCAATGGGAAGAGGAGGAAGCAAGAAAGTAATTTTTGATGGTGTTAAATAATGCTGATGGTTTAACCGCTTCAGCAGAAGCAGCTATGGAAAGGGGCTGAGCCATGAGACTGAGCAGAGGGAAGCAGAGCAGGATGGGAGCAATGGACTGGGCATTACAGGAGCTGAAACCAGGGGAGCAGAAGCAAATGATTTGGAAGGTGTAGAGGAGGAAGCCTAAATGAGGATTTTGGGATACCTCCAACACAAGGGGACAAGAGGTTTTGACATTCACTGAGCTGTCTGTGGCAGATATTTGGGTCTCTTGGCAGCAGCAGCCCACGGATTTGTTGGGACACAATCCACCATCAACCCACAGAACTTCCTCAGACCTCCGTGAATGTGACTCCCCATCTTCTTGTTACAAACTCCACACTTTAATACTTAACATGTGAATGCTAAACTTCACGTTTCACAGCGTAGAACTGCTGAGTCCTGCTGTGAGGACCACCCCCCCTCCAGCAATATTTATTTATAAACAAGTAAAACAAAAGATTTCCTGACAAGGTCTCTTAAAAACTGTGCAGATGTCCAAAATTATGTCGAACAGACATGATATACAGAAGGCCCAAAGAGTTCTCAGTCAATCCACCTGAGAGAGTCAACACCTGTGTTTCTGAATAACATTATATTCTCATATAATAATAGTAATTGAAGAGGGGAATTATCCAACAAACTCTTTTTTCCTCATCCTTGTCTTCCTTTCTCCAAACACTGATCATCTTTACTCAAACCCATTCAAATCATTATTATTATTTTTGCTTCTTTTTAAGGACAATCATTGTTCCTAACTTCCACCTCCAGCTCAGTGCTATTCCTCCAGTTTAGCATGTTCCCATTCGCACGGTGTCAGCAGAAGGGGCTTCTTACTCCAGAAAAGCCATTGCATATGCAATAAACAAATAGCCTTTGACATCCTGGTTAATTATATCAGTTAGCGACAATCTCACATGCATGAATGCTGTGCTAATGAAAACACTTTGGCATGCAAAGCAGGACCGATCAAGACATTGAAGTGTCCAAACCTGCAAACTATAAACAGCACAGCCCACGGAATAGAGCGGGACCTCGCAGTTACTCTTAGGAGGAGCATGGATGGATGGAAACACGGTCAGGTCGGACTCTAAACCAGGCACAGTACAAGCTTTAGGTGCTGGACAGTTTGATTTCATGGAAGGGAAGCCATAAATTAAGAATTTAATCCTGCACCACAGGTGGGAATGGTGATGAAGGCGGTGATGAAGGCATCTTAGCAATACAGCATCTCTGTATCTTCTACAAAGCACTGGCGTGAGCACCTTGTGAAGAGCATGGACCCAACCACACCTCTTGAATTCCCAAACCAAGTGCTCTCCTGAATCTCATTATCCATTCTCCTGCACTCCAACTGAGCCAGACACAAAGCAGGGCCTCCATCCTGGGCACTTCTTCTGCAGCCCACTTACCTCCTCATCACAATGGTCCACCTTCACCAAGGCTCTCAGCAGCCATGCAGAGGAGCCTCGAGCCCTTCCCACCACTAATGCAGGATCGCTCCAAAACAGATCTTCTCGTGACAACCACATTTCAACCTGCTCCAGAGGAGCAGCTGGGTGGCCAGGCTCCACGTCCCACCCCAGGAGCCATGCGGGGCCTCAGCCTGGTGCACATGTGCTGTGCAGATGGACACGGAGCATGCTGCTGTGGCAGCTCCGTGCGTGCTCCCTGTGCAGCCAATTTGTATGTTTACCACAGCCCTTTGTCCAAGACTTCTGAATGTCTGCAGCCAAAAGCATGGAGAAATGGGAAAAATGGAGGTGAAAAACGTCAGGAAGCACATGCAAAAAAGCCAGAAGAAATGCAGTGACTGCCACCACCTTCCACATCTACGTGGTCAAGAGCCCTTTTGCAGCTGGATGAGGACTCGTCCTCTGCACGAACATGGGGACAATGCTGACTTCCCTCAATGTCTCCATCTCTTTGGCCACACCAAACCCTTTTTCATTTTCGGCCTCTCCTCTTTCACCTACCTGGGGCTCATGCCCCTCACCAAGCCCTGACGTGGTCCACGTCTATCCAAAGAGAAAAACCACAGTCCTCGGAGACCCGGTCTCCTTCCATCCAGTAACACTATGCAGAGCTAACCACAGCCGTAATGTACTGACAGTTAAACTGCTTTTATCTGTCTTCTTTTCCACAAAGTTCTCACACAATAATCCCCTGTCATATTTTTTACCAATAAAATATATGAATAGCTAATCTGGTGGCTAACTGCAGTGATACGAGATCTTCCCTTATAATGACTTCCGCAGTGAAATAACAAAATCCCTATCAAAGACAATCTTTTTATGGCTGTTAGGAAGACTGTCTCTACCCTGATGCTTGCCAAAAATTTGGTTTTGCCTCCCTTGTCCCCTCATATGACAGAGAAAATGGACTAACCCTAAATTTAGAATATACACATGATTACCAAGCATTTAACAACAGAAAACTTCCCCTACATTGTTTAGCCTAGAGACATCCAAGTGCCAGAGCCAAGGAATGTTGTTCCCCACCTCCTTTTCGCCACGGATAAACCCCACGCACTGCAAAAGAGAAGTTTTTAATCAAAATTGGCACTTCTGAGCTTGCAGTTGGTGGCAGATCCCTTCTCCAATCAATGACGTCACGTTGGACTGTGGCAGCAAAGGAGTGCCATGGAGGCTACAAGCAAAGCTGTGTTGGGTTTTGGCACTGGCCTAGCAATCCTAAAAAGCAGTTTGGTGTTTACAAACCCAGGCTGAGCTGTGCCCAGCTCTGGTGTGCTGGGCAGAGAGAAGGAGTGAGGATGCTCCGGGCCATGTGCTGGAGAGCGAGCACAGGCAGCGATCCCTGCCACCGACAGCACTGCCAGCACCCCCGGCTGCAAAGTTTAAAAAGGGTTTTTAAAGTGCCCAAAGCTGTAAAAGGATTTCAAAAATACCAAACTCCTTGCTTGGTATCAGTAAGCTTCTTCATTTACCAGACACTTCAGCCCCACTCATCTGCTCCTTTGCTCCCTCACCTTTCCCAATCCCTAACAGCTCCTGGAAAGCCGTGCATAGATCGTAGCCCAAAAAAAACCACAGCCATGGGTTATGCAGCCTTATGCTGCTGGAGGATTTTCCAAGGATGGAGAGGGCTGTGGGGCTTGGGCAGGAGGACACGGGGTGGACGCCAAGGCCAACACACCAAGGGATGCCATACAAAGCAAATGCTAAAGGAGCTGCAGAGACGGCAGGGGACTGAAGAGGTCTTGGAGAGCTGAGCAAGGAGATCTTCCAGTTCACAGAAAGAAACTTCTGTGCAAACCACATCATAAAAAGCCCCGTACAAACTCCACCCTTGCCAGTGGGCTTGGGGAGATGAAGGCTGACGATGAGGAGACCCAGGGCAAGGCCAGCATCTCTAGGAGAGTCACGTGCACAGTGAGCCCAACGGGCACTTCTACTGATCATAAATAACCAGGCACAAGGGGAGCTCTGCAGCCCTGACCAGCCCCAGCCCAGGTGCTGTTCTCCTGCACAGAAAGTGTTTTTGTGGGTTTGCCAATATTGCAAAACCACGGCGTACGCTGGGTGAGAAACTGGAGCCCTGTCCGTGGTCAGCGTGCGCGGCGCTCTCAGGGCTGAAGGAGGCTCTTGTGCCCTTCCCTGTTCTGGGCCACATCTTCCCAAACCCCTTGCACATCAGACAGATGCTTCTGCTTATGGTTTCGTGGGCAACACAAGAACCTAAAGCACTTGGGAGGATGGTGGCTCATTACAGCAGGAACTCGGGATCTCCAGAGGCAATTTACTGCAGGGAAGGACTTCCCGGCTGTGGCCAGACCAGGAGGATTTTTAAATCACTTTCTTTATGTACCCAGCTCTGGGGGCTGGACCATCATTCCAACAGCTCTTTTGAGCTCTAGATGGCCAGGTCATCAGGCCAGGTGGCTGGGAATGCCATGCCACTACCTCAGCAGGGGAAGACTTAAGGAAAGTTCATTCTAATTAATTAAAAATTGTGAATTTAAAGTGGATTCATTAAACTGCATTAAATCCCTGTGTAAACTCCTCACTCAGACTTTAAAGTGTCTTTATTAAATTGCTAAAGCAAAATTCAGCTAAACCAAATTAAGGCTGTTTCATTTCTAAATGACAGTGTCTACACGAGGATGTAATGCAGTTTAGCTAATCCACTTTAAAAGTTATTTCACATCCATTTCAATTGTCCCCGTGTAGACAAGCCTGAGGAATCCTGTCGCTCACGAGCCTGTGTACAAATATGGGTAACAACAGGACCTTTTTGAGATTGCCTTTTTAGGAGATTATTTCCAAATATCCTCATGGACAAGAGAGCGAAGAATCGATTGAGCAAAGAGGGGTTGTTTACAGGGCATGGAGTGACAGCACAAGGGGGAATGGCTTTAACTGAAAGAGGGCAGGTTTGGATTAGATTATTAGGAAAAAATTCTTCCCTCTGAGGGTGGTCCAGCCTTGGCACTGATTGCCCAGAGAAGCTGTGGCTGCCCCATCCCTGGAAGTGTCCAAGGCCAAGTTGGATGGGGCTTGGAGCAACCTGGGATAGTGGAAGACGTCCCTGCCCATGGCAGGGTTTGGGACTGGATGGGCTTTGAGTTCCCTTCCAACCAGAATCATTCTGTGATTCTGTGATTTTCAGTGGGAATGGGGCAGGGAAGGACAGCACTCATCCATGGGCTCACAGAGCACAGTGGGACAAACATCCCTGGAAAATGGGGAGATGTGGGGGAAGAAAGGGACATGCACAGCCAGGTCAGCATTTTGCAAAAGCAGTTGTGCACCTAGAGTAGCTGTGACCGGATTGCAGCAAGATGTTTCTGTTCCCAAGAGAGAAAAGTGGAGTTTAAGGATGAAACAGTGGAGATGAGGAAAATGGATGGTGCTGGGCATGATGTCTGCAGTAGGTGCAGAGAGATGGCAGGCTCACGAGTCACAGTGATGCTGGCACTGGGGGATGCAGAGACATTCCCTAATCCACTGAAGCTGCCGAGTGAGATGGGGGAGCAGCCTTAGACCCCTTCCCCATGTGAGGCTGTACCCACGGCCTTCTGGCAACAAGAGGACTCTGGCTGCATTTGGAAAAGTTGATGGATTAGGGGCATCCATGGAGCCCACTGGGATCGGCACACGGGAGCCTGTGGGACAGCAGCACTGAGAGTTTCCTCTCGGCCAGCAGATCCACAACCCCTCAGCTTTGCAGGGAACAGCCATCAATGTGCTGAAACATATTTTGGGGGAGTTGAGAGAAAGCCCCAGAGTGTTTAGGTTTTGGAAGGGCCCTTCGTCCCCATGCTCTGGGCAGCTTCAGAAGGCAAAGGGTTAAGGAAGCCCTGTGGTTTACAGTTTAGTAGCAGCCGCAGCACAGACCTTCGCAGGGAGGCTGGAGAGGCTGGAATAACTGCTGGCTGGAGCTGCAGCACGTCCAGAGGCAACAGCAATAAAAACAGAGTGGATTACATCCCTTTAGAAACCCTCCGGAAAAAAAAAAATTTAAAAAAAAGAAAAAAAAGAGGAAAACAAGAGAGTATTAAAAAAAAAGGGAACGCCAGAAAGCGCAAACCACAGATTCTGTCTGTTGGCTGCTTTTTGATAAGCTCTGCTCCAAACACAATGCTAATGAGCGTAAGGGACATCCTCTGCGTGGGGCGGCTGCTTGACCGCATTTTGTCTGCATGTGGCTGATTTCCTCACCCACTGCCAAGCCCCGTGGCATCGCTCCCCGCCGGGGCTTTTCCTTCGGCTCCTCGCCTCGCCGCCCGGCCTCGATCGTTCCCCCAACCCGCGTGAGTCAGCAGTAACCGAAGGAAAGGGCTGAGGGGGGAACAAACGCCGGCGCCTGGAAACTCTCCCTCCCAAGCATTGCAGGGTCGCTGTGCGCTGCCCATGTGAGCTCCGGAGCAGGGACGGGCGGCTTCCGAGCTCTTTTCATATTAACACCACACAATTATTTTGTTTTCCTGGTTGATCCCAAAGTCCTCCCAGCTCCTGGTGTTAATTTGCCCTGTGCCAAAGCCAGAGCTGCCCGCTTTTATACAGCTGGGCTCTTTACAAACCCACTGGTGATTGCTTTCCCAAGGCATCTACTGGGTTGCGTATAATTCCTCTAATTAAATGTAAAGGAGAGATGGTTTGGTGGAGCACCATTCCATCATTTTCCCTCTCGCTTCACGCTGTGGACTTTAATGAGGACCTAAAACACCATCTTGACTTGGCTTTAGTTTCAGGCCAGATGAGCTTTGCTTGTTAAGACGGTCTTTGCTTGTCAGGAAAAATAGCTTTATTAAGGTCATGTAACGCGGAGGGTTTGATTAAAGCTAATCAAGGAAGAAAACCAGACCGGAGCAGTGCGAATCAAACTTACTGCGACATGTTTAACATAACTTCACCTCCCCTATCTGTTGAAAGCAGACAGAAGTAAGATCAGGTTACCCAGAAGAATGCCTGAACCGGGGGAGCGCGTAGAGCGCCGTACAACATCGCGTAGCGCCGTACAACATCGTGTAGCGCCCTAAACATTTGAACATTGTGTTAGGTAGTGTAGCACTGTACATTTACAGCACTGTACAACGTTGTGTAGCGCTGTGCAATGTCCTGTAGCGCTGTGCAACATCGTGTAGCACTTTGCAACATCCTATAGCACCCTACAACATCGTGTAGCACTGTGCAACATCCTATAGTGCCCTACAACATTGTGTAGCGCTGTAGGTAATGTAGCACTGTACAGCACTGCACAGCTCACCCAGTGCCACACAGCACTGCATGGCCTCAAACAGCACCACACAGCTCTGTACAGCACCGTGCACGTGCGGCTTAACCCACGCAGGGCTTCCTGCGAGCCACCCGGCCAACTCCAGCCCCGCCACTCCGCTCCCGATCCTCGTTAGCCGGGCTCTCCCGGCACAGGCTAATTGCCACGCGGCGGAGCGGAGGCGGCCGGGCTGCCCTGGAATGCTCACCGTGCCAGCTGCTAATCTAGAGGCGTTCCACACCTAAATAACGGGGCACGGCTGTGAGGACCACGCTCCCTACAGAAAGAGACCCCATCCCTGAGGTTCCTCTAGGCTGTTTTGTCGAGGGGATGGGAGTTTTACAGAAAACACAGGGGTGTTTTTCACATCCAAACGGCTGTCCCGTCACCGAGACTCATTATGGAGGCGCCTCCGTTTTGGATTTACTGGATATATTTTTCCATATTTTCCTCTAGGGAGCCACAGCTGGGAGCTCGCCCTGCTTCCTCTGTGCACACCAACCACTGGACTCCTTGCTTTTACTTTTACTTTGGCTCTACTATGTGGCGTCAACAAATGCAGTCAGGGCGGTCCGAGAAAATCATTTGGGAGAGACAGGGAAAAAACAAACTAGGTGCTGGTTCATCGTTTTGGAGATTTTCTGAGAAACCTACAGCTCTGGTCAGCAGCCAAACACCATCGGCCAGGCCCTTGAGCTCCTTCGACTGCAAAACATCCGTGCTTTGGAAAACAGGGATGAACTCGAGCCCGCTGCACACGCAGAGACTGAGGGACATTGTCCCACCTGGTGGGGTCTGGGTCCCGCTGAACTGTCTCCCAGCTGCAAAAGTAAAACTGCCAATCCAATTGCCTCCGTTTTTTGGTTTTCTCCTGAGCCCCTGGGTGGAAGGAAAACGCTGACGGATGTTTGAGACACGGGCGGATTAAGCTGCAAGGTACAAGCTCTCACAAGCAAAAGCAATTAAACCTGGGCTTTTTGTTGTTGGGGTTTTTTTTTTTTCAAGAGAGAAGTTAGAAACTCGGCGCTGTGGAAGGGGCTTTTTAAGGATAATTTTCTCCAGAGAAGTTCAGGAACTCCAAACATACACAGGGATATCCTGCTTAGGACAAGGCTCAGCATTAAAAAAACACAGTCTAAACAAAAACGTGGGACTACTCCCCTGCTCCAGCTCTGCCGCTCGGCGAAGGATGGACAGGAAATTACCAGCAGTGGCATGGGGGCTGCTGCCAAGAGGCAGCGCAGAAACAAAAGACCCTCTATTGTGTAGGAAAACCTGACATCCATCCCCTCTGCTGTACTCTGAACTCCCATAAACCTTTCCTGTGAGATATGATTTGTGGGAGCGCTCCATATTTCCAGTGCCCTGCGTTGTGCCCCCTCCGGCACACGCAAGTGGGATCTGATCGATGCCGAGTTTCACACCACTGCCAGCCTTGAAAGCCTGGATTTCTCCAGATTTCTTCTCCTCCTCCTGCAGCCACCCCACAAACTGCTATTAAGAAAGTAAATGAGATATTTACCCTGTCACGAGGCAGCAGCAGCCCCATATTGCACAAAGGGCTCGATTTGCTCCATTATTCTGTCCTCCTTCAGCACAAAATAAGGAGCTTTTTTTTGGTAAAACAGTAATATTTTATATTTCCCCATTTCTTTTCGAAGCCATACACTGTAATTGACTAACAGGTCACTTTCAATTAATTATATTTAACAAGTAGAGGCTGCAGAGCAACGCTCCCTCCCCCAAATTATGTCCTTTGGTTATTTAAATAGGTGCAAGTAGAGGGATGGGAGAAGGAACAAGTCGGTAAAGTATCAGCTGTGGAAGTTTGTTGGGAACTTTCCAAAACCCTACATCTGCTTGGCAACAGCTCAGAAAGGGATATGGTTACTCTTTTAACAGTAACACAGCTTTCCCAGGCTACAATATATGAAAAACAGCTTACCCCGGAGCAGGGAAGGGCCAAGAGAGAGCTGCAAACTCCCCCCTGGCCCCACCGTGGGACCCCATCACCTTCCCAGAGCCAGTCAGGGACCAGGAAAAATGCTGTCCTTGGATGTGGGAGCCCCCCAAAACTCCTCCCCAGCACCCCGGGGTGGGCTGTGCAGCCAGGAACAACTCGGGGCTGGAGAGGGGGCTCCCGCACCAATTTTTTGTGGGGAGAATCACAGCACGGCTCTTGTCAGCGTAAGCCTTCGTTCACCACAAACAACACATCTAAAGGCACTGTTTATAATTATAGCATTAATTGATCTCTCATTTATTTTTTTTCCAGCTGCTAATTAGAGAGATAATATCTCGGGTGCTTTACGAGCGTTAGAAGACTTCAGCTCACATGGAGATACTTCTGCCGAGGAAAGCAGAGGTGGATGGAGCAGGGAGCAATCGCTCCGCAAAGAGAAATTATTTACCACAGTTGGGTGCATTTTTTATATTTTAATTAATCTCACTTTAGTCCGAAAAAAAAAAAGAAACAACAATTTCCCGCAGCCTGTTCTGCGATACGAGGGCAGGGAGGCATTAGGAAGATTTAGTGCCTCTGCCGGGTCAGGAAAACACGGGGAAAAAATCAGAAAGTAAAAACAATAGCGTGGGAGAAAGGGGGAGAGCGTTTGGCACGGGATAAGACACCTCTCCGTGGCACAGGGAGCGGGACGGGGCTGTCCCAGCTCTCCCGCACCAGGAGGGGACTGCAGGGAGCATCCCGGCGCCCCGACACCCATCCCAGAGGCCACGGGCTCGGCACGCTGCCGCGGCTCCTCCGAGGGCTGGGATCTCTGCCGGGGCGGAGGGAACACGCGTCGAGATGGAGTTTTACAACTAGGTGAAAGTTCCCGCAGCGGCAGGACGCGCGGCTGGCACTGCCTGGTGTGACCCATTTCTCAAATAATTACAGCCTGAGTCACAAACCTGTTAAGACCCAATTAACAAAAATGTTATGCATCAGTGATGCGTGTTTTGTCCAGAACTTTTAATTCCACAGTTTTTCCAAGTAAATTCTCTCTCTTTATTTTCTAGTCATTAAATCCCCTCCCCTGGGTGCGAGCGGTTGCCTTCTCATTGTGTTGCGAAAGGGTTAGCGGGCCAAGAAGTCAGAAGGAAAAGGGTGTCATTACTTCTTGCCACTTTGCGGTGGGGAAAAAATTTGGAAAAAAAAAAAAATTAGAAATAAACTCTTGCTGCTCCCAAAGCCAGCACAAAGCCCTGGAGATGCTGCAGGGAGGGTGAGGGGTCAGGCTGTGCTCAGCCGGGGGTGATGGTGGGGAAGGGCCTGGCTCTGTCCTGGCCTGTGCAGACGAGGGGAGGCAGTGGAGAGGATTTTATTTGGCAGATGGGTGCAGCTATTGAGCTTATGCAGTAGTGGGTTTTTGGCTGCCCGAGTGGGTAGCCTGTTGTTTACTGTTTATGGATTTGTCAGTTTTAATTATTGTGAAGTGCCCAGATGCTCTGGCGGCCAGTGCCATAAGCATTTAGGGAGCAAATATATAACGAAATGCACTTGAAAACATCTCTGCTTCCTCCCACCCCTCTCCTGCCCAGCTCCCGGGACACCACAGGGCACCAAACACCGGCTCTCCCGGGTGCACCGTGGCCGTGCAGGACTGCAGGGCACGCAGAGCTCCCACCGTTCCAGGGCTGTCCTGCGTTCTTCCACCTTGGAGCTGCAGCTCCATCAGCACCATCCCCGCAGCAAACACAGGCTGCCGGCACCGGGGGCCCCCCCGGATTTGCGTTTCACCGTTCCTACCCCGCCGCAGGCCCCGGGCGTGCAAATCTGGAAGCAGATCTGCTTCCTTGCACCTTTTTTTTTTTTTTTTTTTTTCCTTCTTTTACCGTTCATCTTTTTAAGGTTATTGGACTCTGTTTTCTATAACGAGGTTACGTGCATGGCAAATAGCATAAATGCATCCCAGACGGGGCCGGTGAGGAATGCTCCCCCCGGTTACACATGTACTTTTCATCTGCGGTCGCGGGGCTGCGAGTGGCCGTCTCCAAGAGCGCCGTAGCCCGCTCCTTCCTGACTCCATTGTAATCCATATTCCTCCTCCCGACGCGAAATGCTGCGCTAGATAAATTCCACTGTATTTCAGAAAGTTTTCCACAGCTCCCCTAAGTGTTTCCATATGACACTGGGCTCTACAGGTAACTTGAGTTAAAGCCATTCCTTAAGCAAAACTCCCTGTAAAATTTTCCACTATCTCAGCAGTACTCTATGTGCTGTCATTAAAGCAGAGCACATATATTTCGGAGCAGGATTTGCCGCGATGTCAGATTGCTCAGTGAGCCCCAATTAAGGTTTTTTTTTGTTGTTTTTTTTTATGAAAACCTCCTCGCTCAGGTCCTTCGCCTGTTCATTCACTGAGGTCCTTTTTAAGGGGGGAAGATGCAGCTTTCTGAGCCACGCAGGGCGCAGGCTCGGGCTGGGAGCAGCATGGATAATGCCAGCCTTGTTCCCGCTGCCTTTTCACTCTGTTCCCAGCCCTCCTTTTTTCCACCCATTTCCCCAGGAACGGCAGCGAACCCTAAATTGCAACCACCTGCTCCATACATCATCCTCAGGCCTGGCAAGCCCGAAACAGTGGCGATGCTCAGCATTCCTGCAGGGAATTGCTCCCCAAAACGCTCAGCCCTGGTCCCCAAGGATGGCACAAAAACTGCTGCACGCATAAAAGAGTTTAATTTACCAATAGCTTATGCCGAAAGAGTGCCTCCTGTCCTCCAGGAAGCTCTCAGCAGTGATGGAGAATCTCCAAAGCAAAGGCAAAATGCATAATTTCAGAGCAAAGATCCCCAAGGATGGAGGAAAAACCCCGAGCTGTGCAAACAGGATCGCAGCGCCTTGTGCATGCAGCGACTGCAAAACATCTGGCTGGATTCTGGCGAGAGAGAGAATCCAAGATGGCAAGAAAGATTAATGATTTTGTAACTTCTTCTGGTTTCAATGAACTTTTCTCTGGTTATAATCAAGGTTTTCAATGGCAGATTGGCTGCATGCTGGGCAGTGGTGAGCTGAGGTGGGGTGCTCTGTCTTTGGGAATGACAGAAGCACTCAGCCAGAAACCCGACTTATAACCATCCCATGGAGCCCATTACGCTCAAATGGCTGTTTTGCCACTGGTTTAATTAATAAGCCATATTATTGGTTAATTTTATACCATCCTGAACTTTTGTCAAGGAAAAATTGGTTAATTTTACAGTGAGTGGACTTGATGCAGCAGAAATAATGAATAAACAACTTTTTTAAAGGTACGGGCTTGCAGCTTTGCTTTGTTTTGAGCAAACCCTCCGGTTTTATTACACAAATAATGTCTATTATTGATAGACTCCTTTACAGACAAAGCATCTCCCCCGTCTTCAAACTTCTTTTAAAAAATCTATTAAACACCCTTCTCCCATCCCAGGGTTTTACACATGCAAATACACCCCTAAACAGTTTTAATTCTATTTTTTCCCCTCATCTATCTCCCTGCTTTCCAGATGGACCACCAGCTTCCCACCATTGCCAGCAACAGCTTGCGCATTGTTTGTTTAAAACAAAGATGACGCATTAAATATCATACACGATGTGAGGACAGGGGCTAAGGATGATCCTCTGGAACCAAAAGTCAGTCCAGCACGGCGTTCCAAAGGTTGGTATGTGCAAAGGGATCCAGGATCTGGCCATCCTCTGCCTTTGGGGAAGGCACTTCCCTTCCCGCCTCGAGGATCCGCTGCCTCCAGAGAGAGTTAAACTTGTGCGAACGCTCTCCAAATTATACAGGCTAACCAACAATTATGTCATTTCATTCAAACATTCATTCACCCGTCATGTGCCCAGATTAAACAGTAACACTTTGTTTGAAACATTCTGCTGAAATTAGCAGACCAGAGTTGCCTTCACCTATATTTAAGCACTCGGCCCCGCGCCGAACGTAGCCTCGCCTGAACTCGGATGGGTTTAGGCAAGTTTAGCACTTTCATGTGAATAAAAGCCGTGCTTTTGTATGCTGCACACGGTTATTAGATGGGTAGCAATAGCTCTGGACAGATATAGTCACTGGGATATGGAGCTGTGAAGATTTACAGGAAAGAAACTACAGAAATTCGAGAAGAATGTAAAAATCTGAAAAAAAATATGAACTTAAGAAGAGGTTTATGTTCACTTATAGCGCCCCCAAAAGTAGTTTCAAGCTGTGATAAGAGAAAACAATTCAAAAGATACAGTTGTGATGGACCAGAAAAAGCAGAATCTGAGCGAAGGGCTCCAAGTTCTGCACTGTTTCCTTCTTTAAGGACAATGATCTAAGATGCAATACGGATTTTAATCACTGCATTTTGCTTGAAAGCAGAATTGCAACCACAGCAGCAGCCCTCTGTTGCAGGCTCGTCCATGATCTCCCAGCCGTGGGACACCGGCACCCCTCGCCGCCAGCACGTGTCACACAAGGCTACGGAGCTCCAGGATGCCCAAGGCTGGCATTAATGCTAAAATCTGCAGTGCTACCAACATCTCCAAGATGCCAGTTTGCTGCCATCAGCTTTGTGTGACAGGAGAGAATAGCAGGCAGATTGCGTATCTAATGAGCCACACATACTGAAAATCCACAGCAATCTCTGGAATACATGTGGATTTGTCTAAAACTTTAAAATATGGCCTGGATGGTGTCCTGACTGCCAAAACCACAATGAATTCACTGTTACTGTCACTAATCTCCATGTATGTTACATATGGTTGACATTTTTCTTTAACTCTCATATTTTTTGCATGTGTGCGTATATAAATAGGGTAGGAGGGAGGCGAGGAGCAGGCAGACAAACAAACAACCGGCTGGGATGCACGACGTCCCCATTAGGCACTGGAAAATTAGTCCAAAGTGCGTTACACTAATCTGCAGAGCCCCAAAGAGCACGTTTTTGAGCGTAGGTGAAGTCTAGGTCCGACCTGGGAAGCCAGATGTGCCTTCCTGGCCTCATGTTAAAGCGTTCATCCCCAAGTTGGATGGGATACTCTGAGTCCTGCTGAATCCAGTGGGAATCTCAAAGCATTTTAATATGATACGGGGCAATTCATCCCCTTTGTGTGTTTCTTCAGGTTATTAGTTTAGAATATTTATAGAATCACAGAATGGTTCACGTTGGAAGGGATCTTAAAGCCCATCGAGTTCCAATCCCTTGTCGTGGGCAGGGACACCTCCCACTATCCCAGGTTGCTCCAAGCCCGCTCCTACCGGGCCTTGAACACTTCCAGGGATCCCAGGGCAGCCACAACTTCTCTGGGCACCCTGTGCCAGGGCCTCCCCACCCTCACAGCCAGGAATTCCTTCCTGATATCCCATCTATCCTTGCCCCCTGGCAGTGGGAAGCCATTCCCTGTGTCCTGTCCCTCCAGCCCTTGTCCCCAGTCCCTCTCCAGCTCTCCTGGAGCCCCTTTAGGCCCTGGAAGGAGCTCTCAGATCTCCTTAAGACCTTCTCTCCTCCAGGCTGAATGCCCCCAGCTCTCCCAGCCTGGCTCCAGAGCAGAGGGGCTCCAGTCATTTAATACACACTTCATCCTAAAGGATTTGATATTCATATGCTACACATTGCCTTGACCACCTGATTGGAATATGAACCCTTGCAGAAACAGGAATAAATCCCCTTTTCCTAGCAATGCAATATTACATGGTGTGCTGGCAGAAGAGCTGTATGTGAACTAAGAAATAATATTTCATGCATTCCTTTTACTTTCTAGGCAAATTTATGCCAGATTTTATTCCACTACAGCGTTACGAGTGGCGCTGCTTATCTCTGTTTCCGTGCACTTCTACCAAACAGTAGGTCAGCTGAAAACTTTGTTTACTGCCTGAGGAGAAGCAAATAGTAGTCATGCATGGTTGGCAGGGGCTCACGGTGTGATATATTCACTGCTGTTATATGGCTCATCATATAATTTAAGTCTACTGTAAACAGTCTATTTATGATACACATCCCGTTTGGACATGCAAATTCCTTGGCTTGTAAGAACAGCATTACAGTGATGGGTATGTTCCTTCTGCCACGTGGTGCTCGCTGTCGGTAAGTTTAATAATGAAGTGAATGTGGTTCTAGAAGAGGAGAAGACCTCTCTTAATTTTTACTTGAAATAAACTCAACAAAATCTCACGCAAGGTATTGCTTTGGTGGCTGTTTCCCAGGAGATCTACTTGCTCCCCTCGCCTTTTTTCCAAGTCTGTTCCTAAGGCTGCTTTCTTTGGACATCCTAAGCAATTTGCTTTTCTTCTTTGTTAAAGCTATAACCTCTCAGATGATGCTGCAGTGCCCACCCCCCTGAGGTCCCCAGGACTGTCACACCAGGAACCCTCCCTGTTGTCTTTCTCTCTTTCCCCATATCATGTCCGTGATAGCTCACACCCCTTTTTTGGGAAGAGCAAACCCTGAGCACTGTCACACTGATAAGCCCTGATGCTGTGCATGAGCCCTCTCTTCCTAGCCTGCCTGACAGACCATTTTTGGGTTTTATTTGCCTCCTTTCCATTTGCCATTCGGATTTTACGGAAGACACTCCAGCAGCCGCACGGCACAGACCCAGGAACAGCCCCCCTGTTTGTGCGCTGCACTGCATTTTGGACAAAGACGCTGCAAGCACACGTGTCAAAGCCAAAGATACTGGCCTTTACCACTGATTTTTTTTTTTTAACTTTTCAAGAGCTCTGGGTTGTCTGAAGCCAACATTTCTCATGAAAGTCATGTGGTGATGTTCTGTGCGCATGCCAGGGGAGAGCAAATTTCAAAGTACTTCTAAAACCCTACCAGGTTGCATCCTACCACTCAGTCCTCAAAATTATCCTTCTTCCATGACCTTAAACAGACTTTCTAAAGGGATGTGTCAGTAGCAAAAGGCATTGGGAATCTCTGGGCTTTCTGCAGGTGCGTGTGGAGGCGCGGGAGGAACGGCCCCGGCCCCGTCCGCCAGAGAAAGCGCTGCCGTGTTCCTGAGAACAAGGCCAGCATTATCCCGGGCACAGCGTCCATCCCAGCAGATGGGCAGCGGGGGAGAGGGTGTCATCCACTCTCATTTTTGAATATAGCAGACACTTTTATAGATTGCTACATTTAAGTAAGTTCCTACATCGCTGTTGCGTGCTCTGATCTGGGCTGGTAAGTATCTTCCGCAAGCCAAGAGCAACGGTAACGGTGATAAACATCAATATCTGTGCCGTGCCTGGGCTGGGCACAGCAGCAACACACACAGTGTCTGCGCTCCGGAAACTTTAATGTAGTCAGCAGACAGACAGAAAGAAGAAAAGAAACAGCGGCGCTCCCACTCGCGCTCCTGACAAACTGTGCTGCTGCAGAACCAGTTAAATAGTTTGCCCAAGGCCACAAAGAAAGGCTGTGGCAGAGCTGGAAGGGCACCCACCCTCTGCACATTTCCAGCCACGTGCACCAGTCCAGTGCTTTCTCCTAGCAAAGATTAACATATTCAATACTTCTCTGAGTACTTTTGAATAATTGTAACCACCACTTACTTTCATCTGAGTGGCTGTGAAAAGCTACATCATCCTTTGGTTTAATTTCTTTCCCCAGGAAGAATTGCATTTGAAAAGAGCACGAGCAAGTCTGGACCTGCTAATTACCCTACAGTACCAGCACAGAAAAAAAATCATATAAAGGTATTCCTGACGTTATATATGCTCATGTCAGTCAAGGCCTCTAAAGAGCCAGAAAAAATTGACTGCAACTTGTTCAAAGCAGACCTTACAAAAACACAGCTGGTCTTTGACTAGTTGTAGGTATTTTGTGGCCATTTCCCGACTACAATAGTGGTTAAAATCTGTCACAGTGGAGGTGCAAGAAGAGCTGGTTTGTTCTTTACAGGGCTGGGCTCATCTTCAAAAAAAAGAGTGATGAGAAAAGCTTGAGGGAGGGATGGCTGTGAGAGCCTTGATGGTAACAAACACATTCAGAAATTGCCCCCTTCTCCCCATCCATGCTGGAGCCCACGTGAAAACTGATTTTTTCAGCCAGAAAACAGGGCCGCGTGCAGCCTTCACCAGCCCGTATGTTCCAATCCTCAAAGACAACCCACAGTATTCATTAAATATCAGCAAAAAAAAATTTATGGCAGGTATATGCGTACTTTAAATCATTTAATGCATGCAATTTATGCCAAATAACAAAGAAAATATCGCATGATGCCAGTTCTGATTAATGCGATCAAACTTCACGTTTCTTTGGAGCTTCTCCTAATGAAGGGCAAGCAGAAATTTCCCCTCACTAACAACTTCCCAGCTCCAGCTTTACTTTCTAGTGCTTTTCCTTGCGCCACACATCATTCATTTTGCTGAGCAACTACATTCACTCCTATTAGGCAGCTATTAATTACTGGGCCCTAATGGCAAGGT
Source organism: Melanocharis versteri (assembly GCA_013397845.1). Lineage (NCBI taxonomy): Eukaryota > Metazoa > Chordata > Aves > Passeriformes > Melanocharitidae > Melanocharis > Melanocharis versteri. The sequence goes on from VZTG01001433.1 coordinate 260,627, forward strand.
GACAGTGCATTGCTTTGCCATCGAGAAGTGCAGACCGGAAAGTTCACCAAGAACCGAGTTTGGAATAAAAATGAGGTTTTGTATCCTCATCTTCTCCTCCTTGAGTGAATTGTGCACTGGATGGACGCCCATGCCCAAATGGCCAGAGCAGGGCTGGGGGTGGAAAACTGGTCCCTGGCTGCTCAGGATGGCTGAAGGAATTGCTCTGTGCAGTGCCTGACCTGCACAGCTGGATTAGGATTGCTGTTGACAGGCATCCCAGGGAGAAGGGGAATGAGAAACAAAGAGGCAGGGAAACCCGAAGGTCCTCTGGAAAGGAGGGAAGGAAGTGGACTATCCTCTTCTCGTTGCATTTGGAAACAGATGTTCTCAATATCCCCAGCTCCGAAGGGTAGGAAGTGGTGAGCACAACTTGGGGAGCGCGGGTACTCTTGGCAAACAGCGCCAGTCTGGTTTTTTTAACTTTCTGGAGGACTAAAATGAATAGTGGTTTTAGTGGCATTTGAATCTGTCCATGGCATCTTCCTATCTGCTTTTGAGATCTGCTTCCTCCCAGAGCCCTGGAGGAAGAGCCCAGCTGAGGGAGCAGCGGGCTGGTTTCACAACGCGTGAAACTCAAGAAGGGTATCCGAAAACCCGCACCTCAAATTGAGCCCTTCCACGCTTCCAGAGCAGATGTTACAGGGACCAACAGACTCGTGTGCCTCTATTCATCCCCTACAAGCACTTTCCTCTTTAAAGGCATCTGGGGTCTGTTCTGCCATCGCCGTGCCGGGATTTATGTACGTCGCTCCCATTAGTGTTAATGGTAGTTAGACACATACAGCCATTCCTCTCACACTTCAGGAAGAGAACAGAGCCTTATGGGTGAAAAGTTTGCTATTAAGGATTCTTAATACAATGGAAACATTCTGTCTCTTTTAATTGTAATTTACGTCTAAGTGTAACCGCTCTGGGTTGGGAAAACCAGGATTCAGTCCAATTCAATTATGCAATTCTTGCCACCTGGTAAGCCTTGTTATTTTATAAAGAGTACTGTAGTAGAACTGGCAGATTCATTCATGTTCAGAGCGTAAGCGCCCTACACTGTGTAATCACTGGCTCATAAAGGAGAGCACCACACGAAAGTCAACCGCTCAATTATAACACAATCTTTAAAAAGGAATATGCAAAACCACGAGGCGAGATTCCTCTTTGGTTCAGCTGGTTTACAATTACAAGTTCACTGGGGTCTTTGCTTTGCAAAGCTTTCCAGTACAGGTTCAGCCTCGAGTTAAACCTGAGCTCAACGCAGGGCTCCGGCGCAGCTCAATCGATCGGCACCTACTTGCAGACGCCGGCGGATAATCTCCATCCAGAGGGCATTGCTGGGAGGGGATGCTAAATCACAGGCCTGCAGGAAGGGTTTTATTGGGCTAATGCACATTCACTCTGACTTAGCTAATGAAGCTGCAACAAGATAATACAGCAAAGAAAAATATGGCCCCGACGACTGGGAACGCTTTCATTAGCACCGGCACACGGACACCTGACAGCCCATCAAAACCCCCTGCCACCCTCCATCCCCACGGGCTAACGAGCTTCCCCACATCCCACCCTGCTCAAACCCCTCAGCACCACAGTGCTGACTGCCCCTACCAATGGCAGAGGAACAGAAAACGTCATTTTTTGTAGTAGACAGTGAATAGGTATAGAAAAAGCCAGTGGAAGAGTTTTAACCTACACAGGGTAGCAACCGTCCAAGGGGAAAACTCCCCTTGCCTTCATCAGCTTTGGCCAAGCCTCATCCATCCTCTCTGCCTGCTGCAGGCACTGACCAGGAGTCAGATGTTCAAAGGACGTGGATCAGGGGACAGGACCAAGACCCACCTACAAGCAGCACGAGCTTCTCTAAACCAACACCCCAAAACCGTAACTGGAAGGCTAGTTGTGTTTTTACTAAACAAACAGTATCTAAAGTTTATTTTGCAGTTCTCTCTCTGCATTTCTGTATTCCAAGCTAAGGGCCAAAATTTGCAGCAGCCTTAAAAAGTTTGGAAACACTTGGGAGGACCCAGGTGGACTGGCCAGCTCTGCCACAGTGGGGACAGAGGGTCTCTGCTCATCACTGCTATTGTCACTGCTGTCATTTGGCCTCTTCACACCATTCCACAATTCAGGATGAGAATTTTCAGCCCATACTGGATGTGTTCTTCTCCCCAGTCCCCGTCTCAGCTGGAGCAGACTAAGCCAAGGTTTGCTCGTGTGTGCAAAGGAGAGGGATGAGGGGAACAGAGCTGGGGTTTACTAATTCCAGAAATACCCCAGGAACTCCCCACCTGACAGCCCTGCACCTCTGACAGCAACAGGAGGATGTTTTGAAAGCTCACACCTTGTAAATAGGAGAAGCACAGCCCAATCATAAAAATGTAAAGTATTAATTAATAGTATAACTTCAGTTTGTATTCCAGCTCCGACATAATGAACCTGCCAATTTTGATTGCAAAGTGAAAACTCATCTCTTTATTTTGGACAAATAGGGTTAAGCTTCTTAAGCAATTCTTTGTTGTTTTGACTTCAACAATTTATGCAAATGAGATGTTAATTAGGGTAATTGTAACTTAAATTATGCTTGTGTAAACCTCTCCATTGGTAGGAAAGTGTGGGAATCCAGACAACTGGTATTTAAAGCAGCTGTACTAACTCACTTCTGAAAGCAAAGCATACCAAGATCACTTTCATGTCTTTACAATTTGTTTTTATGAGGTGATAACATTTTTACAAATACCATCATTTTTGCTTTTTTATATTGTAAGTGACAGTCTGACATTTTACAACTGGCTTATTGAAAACAAGAATTGAGCACTCTCGCTGTAACGGACATTAACTGCTCAATAGAGATTCACATGCTAATGAGGTGAGAGGGGCTCCAGAAAGTTTTGATAAATGCGACACACACTCTAACTAGCAGTGAATGTGAGTTGACAAAGAACATCTACACCAGGGTTCAATAAAATGTAACCCTTTAAATTAATCATACTGGCAGTATTTAATAGAATGCACAACAATCTCTTTTCTGATGGCTATAAAGCAGAAGAAATGCAAAGTCTCGACAAATGAAAGTTCCCACATTTCCCTCTTCACACTGCTACTTCCATTCGAACTCCGACAATTGGTAAAAAAAGGTAGTTACTGTAAATAACAAAGTAGGAGGTTTAATTGTTTCCTTCTTTTAAAGCAGGATGCTTTTCTTCACATTTATTTGTCTGGATTCTATTGAGCAAATACCCCGACCCGAAAGATTGATCATAAAAAGCATCACCGGTTGCGCTCGGAAGGAAGTTTAAGGATACTGTCGGAAGGAAGTTTAAGGATACCGCACAGCAAAGAGAGGCTTAAATGACCAGCTTTCTGCCGGGCCTTTTTTCAGCCCAACTTGGCAATTTTTTTTCCTTTCACTAAATATAGCTCGAAGGAAAATACGCCACAGCAGTTAATCAGAAGCAGAAAGCAAAGTTCAGAGGCTTCGTTCACACCGAACTCCCCAGACTTTGCCGAGATTTGCTCCAGTGAGAGGCAAAGCTGGAACTTGAGCGCCAGCATCCAAGCAGGGGAGGTGGAAAACTTTTCATCCCAGTTGTCTTACGAGTTTATTTTTTATTTTTCTGTCCTGCCAGTCCTGACCCAAAGACACCAACCATTACATGTAAGCTTGCAACATCTCAGGAAATAAAACTATTGGAAGGCCGATCGCCTCCACACATTACACTAAGGCGTTATTTCTTCCTAAAGTGACAATCCTTAATACCCTTTTTGGGTTTAGCCCGTTTTAATCTTGGCAGGAAGTGTAAATCTGTGCGCTCAGCAGCATCGCAGCCTTGCTGGCTGTCAAAATTTTGCCTCCGCCAATGCTTGAGAGGTATTCTTGTCATTTCACTGGGGTAGGAGACTTCTCTGTCTGACATACAAGATCTCCCCAAGCAGTACAACTTGCCAAAACGCCGGCACACATACCCTGCTCGCTGCCTTTCGTTTTGGTAACTCAGACTTGCTCTCTCAGCAGCTGCCGGAGGGCTCTATGCAACACAAGGAGGGAGAGAGAAGGAAAATATCCACGAATGAACACAGAAAAAAAACCCTCCACCCATCTGCCCGTCGCCTTCGGACTCCACGAGCTCGCTCCGGCGCATGCCGAAGCGCTCGGCGGCGAGCGCTCGGGCCCTGAGCCCGCGTGTCCCAACACGTGGCCGCGCTCCCCGAGAGGCGTCGGGGCTGCTGGGCTCCGCTCCGCGCAGAAACGGCGAGCCTGGAAACGCCAGCGAGCGGAGGAAGGCGTGCTGCAGCTCCGGAATGGCCATTTAGCCAAATTGCATACCTGTGCTGTGTCAGCTATATGGTAGATTCATCTCATTCCATTGGTCTAATGGATAGCAATTGAATTTAATTAGCAAAACTACTTTGACTTAGTCTCATACTGTGCTGAATGTAATGAAATCTTTCTCCGCTCTCTCTCTCTCCCCCCCTCTTTTTTTTCCCTCAAATAAAGAATGTCCTTAACTGCATTCCACCGTTAGAATATTAAAAGCTATATATGTTACTCCTAAGGACAGAGTACAGCCATCCCCTTTCACAGGCTTTAGATTTAGTTATTGTATTACATAACATAAAATAATTAAAAAGATACTTCGATAGTTACACACAGTATAAATTCAATTACCGCGATGTCTCCATTAAAAGCACTTTTATAGTATGAATAAAATGCAAATCCTCTTTAGAGATCGATACCAGAAACATAATTCTATGCTTCATCCTGAGAAGGAAGTTAGCCTTAATAAATCATCCTCTTAGATTAAAAAAAGAAAAACGTTTCAAAGATATGTATTTGAAGGCAATTCTCTCAAGCAGACATCCCGGTCTTATTTCTGCTGGACTCATTTTTTAGCAGTGAGGTTCACGGGCTGCACCTCCTGCTTCCGTACAGCCCCTGCCAAGGAGAAGGATGCCGAGGAGAAGAGAAGCCCCGGCCACGCGCGCCGGCACCGCGGCTCTGCCGGGATTTATTGAAACGCCCCGGATCCGGCCGCGAGAACTTTGCAGCAACCTGTCCCCCCACAAAAATAAAGTGTAAAGCAATTCCTCCGGATGAGTTTGGAGGGAATGTTCCTACCAAGCCTAACTTTTGCCTGGCTGGGCACAGCGAGACAAGTTCCTATGATTGATTATCGTGGTATCTCTGGATCTCTGACTTTGAACCATAACCTTTTTTGCGCACAATGACAGTTGGGACCTACCATTTGCCATCTGTAGAGATGGTGGGGGAGAAAAGGACTTCGCTTACATTAATCAACCAATTAAGAACAGACTTAAACAAAACACTAAAGCATAATAAAAACCTGACTGCTTAATAGCTTTCTACTCTTAATAGTTGCCTTCCTGTAGTCTGCTGATGGGAGTAGCATCGCTCTGCCCGGTCCCTGTCGGGGACAGGGGTCTGGCTCTGGGGTTGGGCACCACCTGATCTCAAATGGAGCTGAGGGTCCTCTGTGCTGGGCAAGACCAAGACCCCTACAGCAAAAGAAAAATTAAAAATAGAAAAGTTTGGAAACGCAAGTTGTAAATCACAGCCATACAATGTAGCCGGGCTCTCCCGTCAACTGCGACCATTAGAGAATTATTTTAGTGAGTGCAAAATTAGTAACTAATCAAAGACACAAAACACTGCTCCAGGAAGAATTAACCTTTTCTTTCAAAGCTCGGGGCAGTATCCAGAGACCCCAGATATTTTGTCACTGCCCTCCCCTCGTGGTTGGCAGCACATCCCAAAGGAGAGACTGAAATAACAGTTGAATAACGGGGGGTGGACTCTGCACTCGGCTGCTCCGATGAGGCTCTGGAGGGAGGAGATCCAGAACCCAGTCCCAGCAGCTCAGAGCCTAATTCTGCTCTCAGGGATGGTGGGTTAAACCACTCTTGTGCAAGATGGCAGAGAAATCTGCCTTTCTACCGGAGGGTTAAGCAGACACCTTGTGCAATTCACGCTCTGCACTGCGGGAAAGGAGGAGAGAGACCTCCACATTCCTTGTTTGCATCTGCAGCTGATGAGGTTGCAAGGCCAAGACTAACAAAGTTGAACCAGTATCACCAAGAGGCACCACAGCAGCATCTTGAACAGCTGCTTGTCTCTGTTGCCTCTGGGCACCCACCAGTGCAGCTCTTAGGAGACCTCTTGGATCGTCTACTTAGTGAAGCTCCAGGAGAGCACGCGTTCACACTGATAAAAAATAACACATTTATCGGAAGGAATCATCTCTAAATCCAGGCATCTCATACATGCCTAGATATTTCTAAATCATCCCTCCACTGTGTCCTGCAAATGTAGCAGAGTGTGTTCTTGGTAAGAGATGAAGTGTATTTACGTCAAGGTGTACAAAAAGCCCTTAAATGACTCAAGATCCGAGCAGCCAAGAAAACGTACAGTGTTACTGCAATGAACATGTTTTTGTGATATTTAATAACTGAAATTTGGAACAAATTTGCAGAGGTTGGCCAAGATGGTCTCTCCATCCTCGTGCTTTACGTCTCTTTGTCTATTGTTCTTTTTAATATATTGCATCTGTAAAAAAAAATTGCAACCTACTTTATACAATTACTACACTGAAGTCTCAAGCAATCTATCAAGTTGTCATACATTTTCTTCACATTAAACCTTTTAAAAATCTTTCCTTTTTTCTATGTTTCAAGAAAATGCAGAAGAATATTGGCCTGGCCCAAAAGGCGGCACAGTGAAACATGTCGTCCATCAAATCTGGTAACAAGAGGAGTTTGTGATACTGTGTCAGGAGAAGAAATAATCCCCAAAGTGGCATGTTGAAGTTTTGGAAGGTTTGTAAATCAAGAAAATTCAGACCGTCAATAAACCCGCAACCAGCGAAAAAAACTGGAAAAATTCCCTGTGAGCTGGCTCTGGTTACGGAGGTTTGGTGAGCTCCCTTTTTGCGGCACCTCAAGCCACCCGAGACAGGGATCTGAGGCTGCTGCTGGTCTGTGTCCCCTGAGGGAGGGACAATGACATGGCCGGGGCTCATGGGGTGGCCGGACACCCGTCTGGGTCACGGAAAAGCACGGCGTTACCAAAGACTATTTATTATTAAGGAAAATGCTTTCATCTGTTGATGGCACCCAGAAACAATGAGCAGGAACACGAAGCAACGGGTGGGTGAGAGGGAAGGCGAAGGGAAACCGGGAATTATTTCAGCTGGAAACTGGATGAAATGCTGGGAGGAGCGGGATTATTTTGCCCCTTCGTTTAAAAACTCTCCATGCCGAGGTTTGCAGCATTTAGTGACCATCTCTACAGCAGTGTGCAGAAATACACAGATATTGCCTTAAAGTCCATCAGCCCCTGATAAATGAGCTCCATGATAAGGGATCATGCTTAGCTCTGCTAAGGATGGGAAGATGATGATGCCTGTCCTATGAACTACAGGGAAAAATTTTATCTCCAACTCATCCTCTATCCCTCTTCCCTTTATTGCCTGCTCCAAAAGAGGAGTCCCTGCATCTCCTGGGAGCCCCAGCAACTCCCAGATACCACGGCTGGGCACCCATCACTGGGTGCCACCACCTTTGGGACTGTAAGATAATATAAAATAAAGGAAAAATGTTGAGTGCTTTGCCTTCCATGGTTTCGAAATGCCGAAACCTCCGTCCCTGAACCCGGCTCGCGCCGCCGGTCCCAATTCTTGCAAAACAAAGAAATCTGTTTAGGCTCCAGGAAATCCCACGTGTTACCGTAACTAATTTGAGCCCAACTGCATTTGTGGTATTGTCAGGTCTTTAGGACGATCCCATGCCCATTCCCAATGTAGGAAAAACCCGTGTGCTTAATTATCTTCTTTAATAATTCCATGGTATGTGATTTATTAAACAGGCTCCTTATTTGTAAACAAAATCAGAGGCACAAATGTGTGGCGATGGTCGCACTTCCTGGCGAAATAAGAGGCAGACAAAGAGCCCTAATGATGCACCAAAAATGCTCACCAAAAGTGTACTCTTTAAAAAGATCACCAATTTAATGCTTTTTGTATTTCATTTATCAGCCATGTAGTCATCATTCCCCTCCCTACCACCATCTGTACACACTTTCCCAATAGACCATCACAGCTGTCCCGTTTCTCACACAAACAGTACCTTTTATATGCTTCCCAACTGTTTTTAATAACTGTTCTGTGCACAGCACTGTACTTCCTTTGTTTTCTTTTTTCCCCCCTTTTTTTAAAAAAATATGAAAAAGACATATAAGCCAAACAAACAGGTCATCGTCGCAATCAGTGCAGGAAGGCAATTAAAATGTTAAAAGCCTCCATGGCCACTGACCCGTCCTCAAGCCGCGCCAGCAGCCCCAGCACGGAGCTGCAAAGTTCCCTGGAGAAGTTGCTAAGGTAGAAGAAGCTTGTTCAAAAAAACCACGTACATGAGCAAGACTGTCTGAGAAATCCTTCATCCTCTTTAATGAGGAAATATTATTAATATTAAACACTGCTTCTGCAACCAGAGAAAGTTTTTTGAGGCTTTCAAAGTCCATTTATCAGCTCCAAGGCATCGCCGCCCTGTCTTTTGGAACCGTCTGGACAGAAACATCCCGTTTTCTTTTCAAACTCGGACTCATTTCACTCTTTCCAAATGCCCTGTGTATCCTGACTTTGCACCACGGGTGCTCCTGCCTGCCCTTCGGCCAGCCCTGGAGCTGCCCGAGCCCCAAACGGGGATGAACTGCACAAACTCATGATGAAGGCGCCGTGCAGCCAAGGTAACTCAGCCCCAGGCCCTGGGCAAACAAAGCCGCTTGCAAAGGGCAAAACTGGGAAGAGATCCAGCCAGGAATGGGGAGAAAAGCAACAATTGCTTAGCGACCCATCTCATGGAAACCTACCCTACCAACAGGACATTCAGGAATGAAAACTCTCTATATTTGCTTTTGTCCAGGGCCATCAGCAGGCTGCAGGGAGACAGGAGCACACAAACAGTCCCTCCCTCTGCGCTGCTGTACGGGGCCACAGCAGGTAACCCAGCTCTGGGATGGGACGGGGACCCTGCTCATACCATCCTCATCCCACGGACAGACAGCTTCACACCCTGGGGCTGCTCACTGTGAGACACACCTCACTCTTCTAGGGGAGAGTTTATTACTAAAGACCACGCACGTGGAAAACAACTGGTCTGCTCAGTTCTCACCACGATTTTGCCCTCCAGCTTTCGACTGAAAAAGAAACAATGTCCGCGTTTGAAGTGGGAGTTGAACACATTATTTTGCCTAGAAATCATGCTCATATATCTGGGTTAGAAAGAACAGACACCTTGAAGATGCATTTCTGAGACACAAATGTGCACCCCTAAACAGCACCGAGCTCCGTGGCTGGGTGTTTGTAACTGCATCTACCTGGAAAGAACCTAAATCAGAGCTGTTGAAGGTGATGTCCTTCTTCAGGAAAAAGAAAAACAAAGATCTTGACCACAAAAATCCCACTCTTAACTGGTTGCTGTGTGTTTTTCCCAACTTTTCCAGAAATACCCAACCTCTGCCCGCAAGGGCTCGGCTGCTAGGGAGGCTGGTGCTGCCCCAGCCAGGCAAACTGCTTGTGAAACTTTCAAATAAAATTATGCAGGATTTACTTTTCAGATAAGCAACAACTACTTTTCCCTTTCAGACACAAAAACTGAACGTAAATAGGTTTGCTGGGTATTTTTAATGAAGTCCTTGTGGCGTCAGGAAAAGTCCTCATCACCACACAATAAAAGCATTGCAGTGGCTATCCTCCCTAAAAGCATCCCAACAATAGCTGGGCTTGAGAAAAGCATCCCAGTACAAAGAATTCATTCTTCTGATTTACTTGAAACTACTTGGCTTTAAAAGAAAAAAAACGAAAACAACCAAACCTGAATTAAATTTAAATTTTCCCCTATGTTTCCAGCATCACTCAGGGATTTGGCCGTTTTTTTCTATATCAAATTAAAACCTTATTAGGTAAAAAGATCAGACAAATTTCAAGCGAATACCCTTAGGATGAAATCTGATTGACAATGTATTTTTGCTTTAAAATCTTCAAAGTGAGTGTTTATCTTAACAATAAATGTAGCAACTATCTAACTTGTCTTTTGATACTCTTACAGGAGTGCATCCCTGTTCATTCAGTGCATTACAAGGTATATTAAACACAAAAATAGTGATTTAACCAGACGCGATGTTTATTACAAAGCTCAGGCAGCTCATTATCTGTCCCTCACGCACAAGATTAAAGTGGTAGATGCAGAAAAACACAGCATGAAGGAGGCTGTCCCAACACTTTGCATTGAGTTCTTCACCCCTTGTTTCTCCTGAAGCCTTCGGCAGACTGTGCAGAGAGGCTGGATTAGCCCCGAAAACTTTCCCCTTGCCAGGGGCTTTCCAGAGTTTAGCTGTAAGGAGATGCCTCCCTATGAAATATTCCTCACGAGTTTGTAAATGCATTTTGCACCTAACAATGATCACCCAGGGTGGATTTCCTGGGCTGAAAAGCACTCCTGCTTTTCCCATCGTGCGCTACTTAGAATGATGGAATCGTTTGGGTTGGAAAAAATCTTTTAAGAGCACCGAGTCCAACTGTACTGAAAGCGGGGTGACAGTGGCTGGGACGAGAAGAGAGATGCACAGCACAGAGGACAGTGCAGAACAGGTTTAGACTTTGTTTAGAAATGGATGCTATGGAAGTATTATGGATATGACAAATGGATTAAACCGAGGAGCAGAAACAACACTGGCTACCGCTCTGAGGCCAGGGCTTGGTGACACGGTGGCAGGTCTGGAGGACGTGCCGTCACCTGCAGCTCTCGTGGGTGAATGCCATGCTGGTTTTACACCTGTGGAAGGTGTGTTCCACCCCTGTGGGCACCTCTCTGTGCCACCACCCAGCTCCCCACAGCAAGAGCTGGGGATGGACACAACCTCCCCATGCACCAGGTGAGTGAGGTGGGCAGGAGAAACCCACTGAGCAGTCCCCCCAGGTAACACCAGGGGCTTCCCACTGCACCCTGAGGGTGTCCTGCTGGAGGAGACCCCAGTGATACACCCTTCTGGATGCTTTTAAACCACCTTTTTTACATCATCAAAAAATCCAGAGCACCAGCAAGTTTCCTCTCATTGACCAAACAACCACCAGGTACCACACTCACACAAACCTCTCCAGTACAGCCTGTTCACCTGGTCAAATAACCCCACTCTGGGCACCCACCAACCCCATGATAATTTTGTGCTTCACTACAGATATATCTCACCCCAAAACATGAACATGCTGAAACATCCAATCATGTTCTGGCACGCATGCCAAAAAAAAAAGCCCATGGCAACAAAGACGACAGCTTGCCAATGGCAGCTGCTGCACGCACACACAAAATTAAACTATATTCTTCTGAAAAGGGATATTATTATGGCATTTGTTTCCCCTCACCCTCACCCATTCCCTCCCAAAATAAAGGGGGAAATATCAACACATCTCAAACATTAGGAGAGATGAATTTAAAAAAAAAAAAAGAAAAAAGAGGCATGGGATGGAGAATTCAGGGTTTAATAGGAGATCCAACTGGGATCGGGGCTGGATGCATGGAGCCACCCTGAAATACTGGCTCACCTATGGGAGCTGTATGGCACGAGCAAGTAAAACATATTTGAGGAGGCCTGAGGATGCTGAATTGCCTCAAGTTTGGTCAAGCCATCCCTCGGTTACAACACAAATCTGCAAACACACTTTGTGTGCATTAAAGAGCATCTGATGACACCCATCCCTGCTTCCTTCCCCCTGGCGTGGACCTGCCGAGTGCCTCCCGAGCTGCGATGCAATGCACAGGAGAGCCATCTCCTCACTGTGAAGATAAATGTCATATTGGACCTCTGACATCATGTATTCTCCAAGTAATTATTTTTGATATCGTAAGAGTTGTACAGGGTGCACAATAAAATTAAAAAGTAGAAAGCAAGGTTAATAAGATTATCGTGTTGGTATAATAGGTAATGCATTTTGCAGTATATCCTTAAATCTGCCCTCTCCAAGCATAATTAAATAACTGTGATTTATATTTTAAAGGAACGCAGACATGCCGTGTATCCTCCTACCCACATATGCTAATTGCTTTCAGCCCCTAAAAATCACACAGTTGTTTGCAGCTTTTTAATCCTCATGTGTAAATAACCCGACTCAGGTCCAAGTTATGAACAATAAAGTCCAGGAAACTTTCAGAAGAGCTTGTCATTAAACCCGTCTTGATTTTATCTCGCTGATCTAATGGCACTGATGTGTGCCAAAACCCAGGGGAAGGAGGAACGACTCCCCGGGGCCTTCGCGCCGGCCCCGGCCGTGACACCGGGACAGCACTCGGACTGGGAGGGTGGGTATTAATGGAGAAGAGATCAACACCCTTTAGGAGGAGCCGATGGAGGTACAAGCTCAGGATACCCCTCCTGGGTCCCGCCGTGGGTCTGGGTGCACCGCGGTGGCACCGGGACCGCGGGTGACACGAGCCCACGCGCTTCGCTCTAGGCCGAACTCAACGGCGCCGCTCTCCATTTTGACTCGCACGTGAGAGAGAGCCTGGCACACAAAATGGAGGCCCTCCTGTGTTTTACAGGCAGCGGCTACGAATCCAGCCCGAATCCACCCGCTCCACCAGCCACATCCTGCTCCTACACCCCGAACCACGATGGTGCCACACACGGGGCTGAGCTCAGGGGCCTGATGTCCACCCCTGCGGTAGGGACATGGGGCAATGGTAGCTAGAAACACTTAATATATATAAATACTTTGTTTTCTCTTTAAAATTACACTGTGATGATGGGTTCGTCCAGGCACTGCCCTTGCAATTGGGGATAAAATGCTGCAAGACCCAAAAGAACTTGCTGGGGTAAAACTGCCCCACACATCCGAGGCACCGTGAGCCAGGTGCTGATGTCAGTCTCAGTTTTTGGTGGCTCCCATAATGCAGGTGACAATTAACAACAACCAGAGATGTGATTGCACTGCATGAATGGGAAAACCAAAGCGATTAAAATGAATTTTAGTCTACCGACAAGGCTTATCTACCACAAGCCCTCACTGGCATAAGGAAATGTCCGGGTCGGCTGCTGTTAGGAGGCTAAAATAATCTCCCCTGAATTTACAGCCTGTAATTTAATCATCAGCTCCAGCCCTTGTCTGTGAGGAAAGGAGCAGGGGCAGAGCCAGATCCATGGCTCCCAGTGAGGATGCCCCAAAGTCATTTTGCTGGGGACAGTCCCCGAGGCCTGGAGGGTCCCACACGTGTAGAAAATGCAGGCTTTTGGGGAGAGGTTGAGAGGTTTTGGAGCAGCGGGATGGGGTTTGTTTGCTAGTTGTAAAAACCTCACCAGTGCCTGAACCAGAAGCATCAGGGGGAGGAGGAGGAGGAGCTGTGAAGAAGCTCAAGGCACAGAAAGCGAGGGATGCCCTTTCCTTTACATACGAATGGGGAGAAAATACATAATTGTAATAATAAATAGTGGGTTTTACGAACAATTAGGATTCCACTGTCTCTTTGAAGGGTTTGAAAAGCTGACACGATGTTTTGGGTTCTCCAGATTCAGCTTTGAGGCCTCAACCAAGAGAAACATTCAGCCCCGCTGTGTACAGCAGTGACCACAACAAAGATTGTGGTTTCTCCCACACTCGCCTTAAATAGATCTAAATTAATGCTATTCATCATTGGGTGGAAAAGAAGGGAAATATAAAAGTGCAGTTGCTTGTAGAAAAGCCAGAAGCATTGGGCAACTTTCTTACCACTCACAGGCTTCTCCTGCTTCTGCACCTCGAAGCAAGGAGGCATGGAAATAACACACCCTTATACTGTGCAAACCCATCACCTGGAAAACATCCTGGGCATACGAAATACGCCTTCATCCCGTGTTTATTTGTTGTTGCTGTTGTTGTTGTTGGAGAAAGGGAAAAGCTAAACCACATGACTGAACTCCTGCCAGGGGTTCGTGATAGAGCAGGCCGTCCCGAGTGCCGCACCAGTTAGTATCTGAATTATCACGGATACTCACCGGCTCAGTTACACCCGCACAGGGAGAGCAGTTGTCCCACCTAAATCCTGCTTCTGTCAGCTCCCACCCTGCTCGTGGCTGCAGCCAGCAGCCAGTCCTGCTCCCCAAAGAGGAGAGCACCCAAAGATGGGGATATCTCTCTGTGCCACGCGGGGTGTGTAGGTCGCCGCGTCTCATGCGTGCCCACGATAGGCGGGTGCATGAAATTTGGGGTGTTGAGGAGCTGTAGCTGTCCTCTCCTCACCTCTCCCAGCTGAGATAGAGACCTAGGCTCCCACCACTGACTTTTTATGGGTACTTTTTGTAAGGCTAAAACAACACAAAATCTGCCTTCTTTTATTCCTTGAGGGCAGAAGTACTGTGAGATGTCTTAGTGTCACTTTTTTTCTTTAAAGCTGCAGATGTCTCACTTTGGCAAAAAATAATGGAGCAGAAAAAACAACTCTATCAGCCCACAAACATTAAAATCTCAGCTGAACGTTGATCTGCTCAGGTTCTCCTGGGCACGCACTGAGAGCCCTGTGCAGGGAACACATGTGAGATACCTGCAGCGAAGCTGCCTGAAGTGGTTTTTTGGTAAGAGTAAACGCAATCTGTCCGCAGAAAAAAACTTTAAGGACTGTTTTGGATATACACTGGAACAGCCACGAGCTGGATGGAGGTTTTCCAAAGCATTTTAGGTGGAGGGAATGTCATGGATGCTTTAAAAGTCTTCGAATATGCGTAAAAATGACATATACATGACACACTATCTCCACAGAACAAACACCATTTGAAACGTGCCCCTTTTTAACTACCATTATAATCTGTCTAAAGAGCATTTTGGTTGAAACTTGGGAGGAAAGGAGAAGGGAAAAAAAAAAAGCCCACTGATCTTACACCTGCTCTTTAGCAGTGGGAAGTAGGTTCTCAATCTGTTAACATGACCATCTGGCCAATCTGCATATCACGGCTATCTGGATTACCGTACGATGGAATGACAAAAACGTAGCCAAAACAAAAGTAAAACGCATCAAAAACTAACAGGAGCGCAAGCCCTTTTGATTTCAAATTAAATAATAAATGTGGTATCAGAGCAGAGCGAGAAAGTCAGCTAAATAATTAAAAACGAGCCTTCGCTCCGGCATAATTAAGTAAACAATATGGTGTGTGTTTCTGTATGAGCCAGCAATAGTTTCCACCGTCGAACGCTCCACTTTTGCAGAGCAGCGACCAGGAGTTCAAGGCGCTGCGACAGCTCTTTCGGTGACGTACGGTATTGTCAGGACACCTCTGCCACCCCTGCGACACCCGGCCTGGCTGCGGCTATTAACAGGATTAATGCAGCAACAATCAATACCAATTGTACTAAAAGATTACGGCGCAAAGCCTCGGGTACCTCTCGGACCCCCCGAAACCTCCCCGGGTACGGGGGCTTCTGCATTCACTCATCTTTGGGTTATTCCCATTGATGCCTCTTTATGGTGGTCCAAGTAGGGTATTTTAAATCTGTCGACGGGAGCATAAAATGGGTCTAGCTTAAAGTTCAAGGTCATGTGCTATATACCACTGCCCAGCAATTAGCCACAGAGCACATCTAGAGGTTAAGTAAATTTTCAGCCACAGAAATAAGGCTGAGTTCTGGCATCTTCGCTGCCTTCGAGTCTAAACGCGAACAGAAAAACGAGCTCGCGTAAATAAAACCCTAGCCCCAGATTTTTTCTTAAATTTGGGATTTTTAAATGCCCTTCTGAAAGATTAAAAGATTTTCTCTGCCACAAATACCTCGTGAGCTTAATTCTCGCCCAAAGCGCATAACGATGGCCGGCCAAAAAAATAAACCGGGCGTTGCAGCATCGCCTCCTGGCCCACCATCCTGCTTCGGCCACTGGAGAAGTCTCTAAAAACTGTGACCTCTCAGAAAATTTAACTACTTCTATAGCGAATCTATTCTCCAATCTGATCACATTAGCAGGAGGAACTCCAAAGCAGTAAAAAACTCCAGAAAGTTCTCGGTTGAGTGCCTACTAATGAACAAAGGTTAACTTTATCTAAAAGGTCAAATGCCTGGTGGCTAAGGTTGTGACCTTAACAACTTAAATTGTGACCTTGCCACGTGCCTAGTATATTGTAGATTCTGATACAGATCATCTGGTAAAGGACCGGTCATAAATTAGCTTTACTGTTCGACTCCCACAAAGAAAACGGTTTGCCACAATGGTTTCCAACTTGTCATTTGATACAAGAGGAGAATAAGTGAAAACTAAAAAGCAAACTCAAGTTCAGGGTATGAAAACGCCGCCTGCTTTTAGTTAAGCAGATTAGAAACTGCAAACTGAGAGCAATACTCTAGATTTCAACACATTTTTTGGTCAACCTCTAATTCACAAAGCACTGATCTTCCTTTCCTTTTTTTTTTTTTAATTTCTTTTTTTTAATCCTTTTAACGAAAATGACATGTAGTTTGCCTATTTGCATATTTTTGTTTTCTCTTTCTAGCCAGTTCTTAAAGAGAATAATTGATTTCAGTAGCTTTGTAAGAAGCACTATTTAAATCTGTGCACATGTGTTCCCTTACAGATGATAGTGCCTACTGAAGGAAAAGCGTGGATTCAAAGCAATAATTATCCTACATGTTTAGAAGGAAAGGGACATCTTGCTGTCGAAGTCATCTCGAATAAGGGCATCTTGGAACAGAATACTCCCCCCAAGAAAAGAAGACGAAAAGTGGGGGGAAAAAAAAACCCACAAGAAAAAGAGAAGCGAGCACTATGGGTGAAAAGGTCACAATGGTTTTGGCACGTATCTTCAAGCACGTTTCGGAGTCTGTGCCTCCTGCCAATACTGGCAACTTCTCAAAACTTTTAAGGAGGTAAAAACATTGTTTAGTGTTTACAAATCTTCTGTACTATAGCAGATGCTTGTCAAATCCGCTATATGTAAGTTGACCAGCCTACCTAATATTTGCGCTGGCGACTTCCTCCTTATAAACACGCGGTCCATACATTTGGGGAGCGAGGTCTGATGGCGTTGGAGACAAAGGACCCTTAATATTTTTTTCTTTTGTAATTTTCCTGTTGCGCACCCGGCACAAGCTGCCATTACTGCGGGTCTGCGGGAACCAATGGCTGTCAACTTGGCCAATGTTCAGGTGTAACAAAGACTGCTGGGATACATCGGAGGGGGGAAAAAAACGGGAAAAAAGGGGAGAAGAAAAAGGGGTAGCTCCACGCAAGGCTTTCAGTACACCTCTGTGAAGCCATATAGACAGCAACCACGCTGTGCCACCTCCCAAAAATCATCTTGTCCCCCTCCCCGCTGAGGTTTAGCAGGAATACGCCAGCACACGCTCCTGCATTGAGAGCACAATGCAATGCGTGCAATCAGCAAACAACGGCCGAAAACACGGCACGGTGCGCTCCGCACGGGCGCGTGGCTGCTCACACAGATCCCCGAATCTAACCCCAAAAAACCACGCCGAGGCCTTGCGCCGAGTTTCTGCGGCGAACACCGAGTCCGAAGGACAATCGGTGCGATCGCTGCCTGTTGATGATGAAGGCAGGAATAAATAACAGTTCGCTATCAAAGCTACCGTGTGCCACCGGCGCGCTGATAAGATGGTATATCCCTAATCACAATATTGAACTTTTATAACGTCTATTGCCCGACTGTTATAACAGAGAGAGATCCCTTGAAGCTCCCCGAAATACTCCTACCCCTGGGTTTGGTCCTTTTCTCCCCATCCTACATTTCTGTGACCCTACATGCAAGCTAAGGCAAGACCGTTGGTTTCTATCAACAGTTTGTGCGCTCCACGAGGGCCTGGGAAGTACAATCTGGGCCAGTGTTTACCAGCACCACGCTATATATAAATCTAAATAATAAAAATCTGCGTGCTGTAGATCAGTAAATAGAAGTTTATAGCTTCCATTTGGATATCAAAGCATTTTAAACGTATCACCCCGCTCCGACACGCAGAGGAGGAAACTGAGGCAGACAAAAGGGATGTGAGTCCATGGTCCCCTCGGGGTTGGTGATGGAAGAGGAGGTGACCTGAAATGCCCCAGACCCAAGCTCCCTTCAGTTAGCCATTTATCCATAATGCCTCCTTCACAGTACCCACAATAAAGCACAGAGTAAATAAATAATTTTCTTCAATATTTGCCTACTTCCCTTTCACCATAAACATGCAGTATGATTTACCACCTCACACCGAAGTGCAAAGTAAATGTTGCAGCTTATCTGTAGGAAATACCATGAGGATACTCGAAAGTTATTTCCGAACACGGATCCTATCTGTAAAATCCCAGCGACAACATTGCCTAACACAACAACCATGGCAGGGACTCAGCGCAGAAAAACTTTGGGAAAGCCAAAACTTTCTGCAAGACCCTCTGAAAGAAGCTGGCATGAGAAATGCAGGCTCCCTGGGCTGTAATTTGCTTGGTTTTCTTACCGATAAATATTTATACAGAAGTGGTTTCTACTAATATGATTGCTCTCCCCCCTGCTCCTCTGCTTTTCCAGCCTGTCCAGCCCCTCAGCTCACAAGTCAGGATATGCTGGGGGACCCACACACCCCATACGTGAAACTCGGGGCCTCACACCACACACACACACATTTTTCTGCATTACAATCACTCAGGAGAACTACAATAGCGTATTATTTTACCCAGTCAACATACTACATATCCTCTGAGCACACCGAGTCACGCCGCAGGCAGAGTGTACTTTGTGTTGGAGTCTGGGATCCCAAGATTTTCATCACACATTAAAACATCTCAGCCCCTCCTCGTAAGCACAATATTGTCAAAGCAGGAATTTTTTTCAAGACCTGCTTAGCTTTTAGGACTACAAATCGTGACATTTCGGGGGGTTTAAACGTCTCCTTTTCCCCCTAGGATTACCCAAAGGTTTGTTTCATGCCCACTCAGACCTGATGATTAGGTTTGCTATCAAGGGACTGTCTTCTCCTTTCCCTCCAAGCCCAATCCTGCAGGATTTACGTTCCCCATCTCATCTCTGTGGGGTGAGAATACCTGATACTCCTGACCCACAGGCCCTAGGCATCTCTAGCTCTCCTGAACTACTCTGTGCGTAACATATACAAACTTTATTTTTTAAAAAAAATAAATTAAAATCTATCTTCTTTCCCCCAAAATTAGGATAAAAGAAGCCGCGTCCGGCTGCGAGCCCTCCTAGGACAACATTTAGGATAACACCTGTGAAGGATGCCCGAAATGCTGTTAACCGCGGAAAACAAGAGCCACTTTTACGTGGCTGCACCTTAAAAACCCCATGAAAAAAAAAAATAAAAAAAATAAAAGGGAGGAGGGAAGTTTTGGCACCCTCCTCGCCGCCCCGGGAGAGCAATAACCGGCATCCCCAGCTCCCTCCCCGGCTCATGCAGCCGCCGCCGGGGCACGGCACCCGGCACGGAGATAACCGAAAAGTTGGAGAAGGTGGTAGAGAAAGGCACTTACCTGCTGCGTGCACAAAGTATGCCAAATATAAATCGAGTTCCTTAACAGAAACTCCTATATGGTGGGGCTGTACGCACAGCCCGGGGTTAGAGCACTGTGGGGACTTTACAAGGCGCTCGCCATCAGTACTTTCGAGCGGAATACCTTTAAATAAAATCACCATAACAAGGTCCAACCTCCAGACCTTATCTGCCTGGCGAAGGCAGTCAATTCTTCTCATCTTGCCCTTCTGGTCTGGATTGGAAAGAACGCAACACGGAGGCTTTTTTCCTGTGACTGTGAGAACAAAATCCTCCCGAAATTCAGGCCTGATATCTTTCCGGAGCTTTGCCAGAAGTCTGGATGCCCATTTTTGCTTTACCTCGGGTTTTTCACTTAGCAGTTCGTCCTTCACGGCTCTCTCTTCCTCTTTTGACATGCGTTTTTCATGTTTTTTGAAGTATTTTCTTTTTCGGGCTTGCAGGTTGAACCACGTGTACGCAAACGCTCGGACGTGAGGCAGAAGTGCTTCGATGAAGGGATGAAATTCATCCTGAAAAAAGTTACAGAGAAGGGTCGATGTCACTGAAAACATCAACAGAGAGCCTTCAAAAAGGGGGCTTTTGCGAGATGGTGAGAATTAGGAGGGAGCTGATAAATTTTAAGGGCTGTGGGACCCCTCGCTGGTGGACCCCGAACCCGCCACCGCCACATCCCCGCTTCCCTTCGCGCCGACCCGAAACCTCTGCTCCCGCCCCCCAAAAACAGGGTCCAACTTCAACCAAGCGCCCAGATGGAGATGGTGCAATGCTGGCGCCCTTTCCCCAGCCCCTAAACCTTTAAAAAAAAAAAAAAAAAAAAGGCAGAATGAGTTAAACGCTAAAAACTCCTTTGCAAGTCCACTTGCGGAGCGCGTATCTCCCTTTGCTCTCTCCCTGACCCCGCTGCTTGCGGTGTAGCCAGCGTTTGCCCGCCAATTTGGCAAATCCTAAACATTTGGATGCCAATCAATGTTTGTATGGGGAAGTCTAAAGTATAGTAAAACTTTCCCTAAGATATATTTGGAAATAGCAGCCGGCAGAATAGTAAAATGCCACTATAGCTGTATATACAATTACAACGAAGGGTGGTTTTCACTCTGGTTCCTAAACAGGGAAGGGAGCGAGAAGTACCGCGGTCGATTTATCCCGCAGGCGCAATCATAACTACTACTAAAATCCTAGAAAAAGCAAGCCTTGCAATTTATCTTGGTTTTGTTTTTTTTTTTTTTAATTTTGTTCATATTTAGTCAAAAAGAAAAAAAACAACAACTTGATATTTGGGCATATTAGGGAAAGTCAAACTCTGAGCCTTCCCATAAAATTAAAAAAAAAAAAACAAACTAAAAAACCCAGGAAAATTTGAAAAAGCGGTTACAGAAAACTGTAGCACAACTCGTGCAAATACGTAAAGAATTATTAATTGTGTCAGATTTTCAGATATTTAAAAAGAAATGCCCTACTCGGAAAGTTAGTTTGGCCATCCGGAGACACTGCTTGCTTTGTGTAACGAAGAGTTAAAGATCACCCCTCTCCCTTGGCACAAAAATAATCGCAATTAAAATTATGCTGACGCTAAAAAAAGGCGAGAAAGACCCCTTGTTTTTTTTTTTTTAAATAATTATATATATATATATATATGTATATATTTTCCTCAGAAAGTATTACATAAATCAGCCAAAGAGATCAAAACATAAAATATACTGGGGCCATGCTTCTTGTTTTTTCCCTGAATAAATGAATGACCGAACTCCAGGCTGCACATAAAAACGTATCCAGCCTGTGGGGCCTGATCCAGCGCTGCGTGCTGGGGACGTCCCTGCTTCCAGTTCCTCCTTTTCTCAGGATTGGGCCCTCCAGGAGGGAAAAATAAAGTAATTTGTGCAACGTTTTCCCCAGCATGGGAAAAGCCACCCGCCGCCTACCCCTGTGCGAGGAAACATTGGGGATTTTTTAGATTAACAAACCAACTTCTTTTTTTTTGTTAATTATCCCATGGAGTACATTCCCTACCCAAATCATTGTGGGTCGTGCAAATAGGGTTATTAAAACAGACATCTTACTTCCTTTCAACACTTTATTTTAATTTGCATTGTTCTTTTCAGAAATTATGAAAAATTGAGAAATCAATAGCAGAAATATCTATCAGCAAAATCCTGTTGTAATTCAAGACCTTCTGCTGACTTCCCAAAAGCTTTCATTGCACTTCTTCTGAGTGGCCTCAGAATTGTAGATACTTAAATCTATAGGTAGCACCATTGCAATTATTTTTATCTTAAACACAGATTGTTAAAAACTTTCCTAACAGCACAATATATTTCATTAGAGCAGAGCGGCAGCAAAGTACTATGAATGATTACTAAAATAAAAGCAGGTAAAATAAAATAAATCACTCCAGTGATTGGCACATTCCTCTTTTTTTTTTTCCCTCCTCTATGGGAAAAGATGATAGTTTCAAATTTCAATAAAGTTTAAAAAAAAAAAAAAAAAAGATTGCTGCGAGTTTGCAGTCGGCAGATTCAAAAAGTGAGAGGAGGCACAATCCCAGCACATGGAGCTGCTCTCACCCACCAGAAACAGCTCTCACGGGGGGGGAGGCAGGGGGGAAAAAAGAAGAAAAATATAAAACTACAGGTCTCTACAAGCTATTAAAAATAATAAACCCTCCCTCCTGATCCCTCCTGTCCTTTCCTTTCCCCACTCAGGGAGAGTCAAGGAAAAAAGGCCTTTTGTCAAGTGGAAGTTTATCTGCGAAGGTACACAGAGCAGAGAGGCTCGACAGCCCCACAGCGAGCCAGGGCAGCGCTTCCAGCCTTCCCACTTTCCAAACACGTCTTGGTACATCCTGAAATATTTTAACTTTTCTGCTTTAAGCAGCGCTTTGTCCTGCCTGATCTCATGTGCTCGGGACTTTTTTGGCTCGGCGCTGGATAACATCCAAGAGAGAGTTGCTTTAACCTGCGCTAACGCTGATTTCTACGATGTGAACCTGAACGGGGAGGTAAAAACAACACCCAAAAAAAAAAAAACCCCATTTAAAAAAAACACTAAACCACTTTAAAGGGAGGGGGGAAAAAAACCAAGATGCTTTTTGGTGCAAAGTCAGGGTCTGTGGCTGAAGTAAACGAGAAGCACCGCTGCTCGGGCGCGAGGTGTGCACGTCCCTGTTCCACCCTCATGTGCCTTTTCAAAATGGTGTATGAGGAGAAAAGGTTAACGACTCATAAACAGACCAACTTTCAAAGTGTCTTGGTAAACACGCTGCTCCGGAAAATCGCACCGCTTCAATCTCGGCGCTGAGGTATTAGCAAAGTCCAAGTGGAAATAAAAGCAGCCAGGACTGATCAAACAGAATTGGGCTGGACGCAGGGACGGAGGGGGGGAGCAGCTTCTGCACAATACAATTTTTTATTTCAGTGGTGTTACAGCCCCCCCAAAAAACCCAAAAAGTTTTGGAAATGTGTCAGTGCAAGTGTGCTAACAGATGTGCAACTTGTCTGCAGCCTCGCTGCAGAATAGCAGGATTTTAAGGAACTGGGAGAAAAGGCGATGATCTTTCCCTTTCCACAAGTTAGCTTGAAGGGAAACTTTGAAAGTATCTGATAAAGCCGTTTGCTTTCCCCCCTCAGTGTTGGATGGGTTACCTAAAAATAAAAGACACCAGAAAGCTGGTAAAGCAATAATAAAAAGTTGGGGTTTTCTCTATTGCACTCCTCTCCAAAGTTTGAGGATACAGCTCTTCCGAGAGCTGCCTGTTTCTAAGCAGCACCTAAAATTTGGGCCGCACAATTCTGTACTGCTTATCCCAAAATTCTCCTCTGCTCTTCAAAAAGGTGTTAAAAAAAGAAACAAAACAAAAACCCTACGACAAAAGAACCCCAACCCAAAGGCGCCTGCGATAATGTAATCCTGCAAAGAAGGCTTTGAAACAATGTATTTCTGCAGATCTTTTTGAAATTAACCCAGCTACAGCGACCCTTGCTAATATTTTTACAATCCATTTGCTTGTAAATCTATGAGGAGACGTGCATATGTTCCCCAACTATTTCCTAGCTCCTCAGCAGATATGTAAATGGAACGATGTTTGGATTTTTCCTGACAGATGACACAAAATGCTTGTGCCATTTTGGTTCCAGGGCTTGGATAAATATGCCCAGAACCAGGATTTCTGTTTGTTTTCCTTTTCTAACCCACTTTCAAGAGCTTCCCTTTAAATCTGAACCAGAACTTGACCAAAAAAAAAAAAAGGAAAAAAAAATCCTTCCCAAAACTTATATCAATAAATGATAAAATAGGAAATTGCTTGCAATAGCTCAGGGCTCGCCCCCTTTTTCTATGGAAAAATGACAGAATCACCTAATTGATCCTTCGGAGGGAAGAGTTTGTCAGGAGGCCTCTAATCCTCCTATTACTTTTCCAAACGTGCAGCAAGAACGCCAGATTTTCCTAACGGAGTCAAAGCACATGCCTGGCTTTCTGCTTTCCTTTTGATAAATGAAAAAAAAAAAAAAAAGG
>VZTG01001433.1:298881-463143 GCA_013397845.1 Melanocharis versteri
TTACCCAAGTAATAAAATATGACACTAGAGGGCGGCCTGTTAATGTAATTCAATAATGAAGTTGCAGCGACTGCACGTGGAGACGCAGCGCTGTCCCCTGCTTGGAGCCAGGGCTGTGACTGGAAGCAGGTCTGGGAACGCTGCCTTCTCCCGCTCTGAGGCGACCAGCACTGCCCCAAGACACGGGGAATATCCTGAGTGTAATACCAGAACCCAAAATAATGACTGTTCCTAAGAAGCGTGATTTTCCAGCAGACCCACGAGACTGCGTTGTCTCGTGTTCAACACTCGCTCCTGCTCAGAGGAGGATGTGGCAGGAGCTCTCCTGTCCGTTCCCCCATGGCAAACCCGTGTTCTGCCCCAAACCACGGCCCTTGCTTTGGCAGGTAAAGGACGGTGCTGCAGCTGCAGCCCGGTTTTAGCTGCCTGCACTGCAGTTCAGTGAGCACAGTCCCTGTTGGCAGCTCGCTCTCAGGCTCTGCACAGCCTTCCCGTGACTGAGGAGGTCTCTTACCATTCCAGAGACCGGTTTCCTTGTGTCAAATGAGGTTAATAGCTGCATGCAATTTAATTAATTAAAGGCTGCGAATATTTTTAGAACACCAGACGCGGTATGTGTCAGAAATACCAGGTATTATCTGAGTACGCAGTGCTGGCGTTATCGATATTTACATTTTGCACCGCCTGGAAGCGAGGATTTCCTGGTGGGAGGCTGCCAACAGCAACACCTTTTCCCCCCGGATTTAGAATCTGTGTGTCAAGCGTGAGCCAACAGGCACGAGTGACGTCAGGCAGAGGTAAGGCCAAGGACGCAGGTGACAATGCATTGTCACCCACTGGCAGGGACTGGTGGTGCTGGGGGTTGTCACACATGGACCACACCACAGGCATCCTCAAGAGGCTTTCAGTGCTGTGAGCCTACCAAAGGTAACTCAGCACGTTCCCCAGAGAACATTTTAAGCTGAACTTAACTGAGACTTTTTTATTGTCTGCAGCAGAAATTGGCCTGGAGTTACAGATGGAAAGAACTTAAATAAGTGGCCACTTTCCTGAAAGCTGATGTTCCTTAGCATTTAGCAATAACATGTCCTCGGTTTTTGCTAGATTGCAAACGAGCAATTAATTCTTCAGCACTTGTGCAGAATACTTTAAAAATGGAAACATGAAAGTCTTCTATTAAAATGAAGTTGATAGTATGCACCTGCCACTAATGTACTGTACACTGTGTCTTCCACTCATTATAGTGATGATTTGGGTTGAGATCAAGTGTCATATAGTGAAAATCACTTCAACATGTGCCTGTTCATATGCATAAACTCCTGTGTACCAGATGGCAAAATATAATGACATCTTAAACAGCTAATTGCATAAACCTTGTAATGCAGATAATTGCTGAACCAAAGTATGAGTTAATAATTTCCCACTGTATTGCCTGGCTTGACACTAATTCTAAAGGAAAGTTGTGACAATTCTAACACACTAAAGTTCACCAAGCGGTAATTAAAACTAGCACTTAAAATCATTCGACTTTCAAACCCTTAATTACAAT
Source organism: Melanocharis versteri (assembly GCA_013397845.1). Taxonomy (NCBI): domain Eukaryota; kingdom Metazoa; phylum Chordata; class Aves; order Passeriformes; family Melanocharitidae; genus Melanocharis; species Melanocharis versteri. The sequence continues at coordinate 300,431 of VZTG01001433.1, forward strand.
TCAGTGGAATCACTTTGTAGAAATCTAACATTTATAGATAGTTACATGATAGCTGATATTTCATCATCATCCCTTTCATGGTAGTGTTCTAAGGCAGGCTTCAGGAAGCACGTAGCTCTCCCTGGAAGCTTAAGGCTGTACTGGTTTCTGTACCAGTGGTCACTGGGAACACTTGGAAAACAGTGGCCAGGACTAAGAGTTTTTCCATGGGCTATGCTTAAGGCAGTGTGGCAAGTAGTCCTTTTTAATCACCTGATGATATATAAATGTAAATAAGCATCAAGCCGCTACAATGAGACTTATCAGCTTTCATAGTGTGGGTTTAAGAATTGAATTGTTGTGGTTGGTGTGATAACACAATGTGCTGACCTCAAAGCCAGGCCTCTGACACATCCTGAGCTGTTACCATGCATTGGAAAAGCTGCCATGAAGAATGGAAATAGAATTAATGATGGTAAATACAGTTTTAGGAGAAATAAGCCTTAGCAGACAAACGCAATTTCTTTCTTTGATGAGGCGCATCAAATAATATGATGGAGGTAAAGACTGAATGATAAAGGTCAATGAAGAGATGTGATATTCATTTTTTATGGAGATTAGAACTAACACTGTGTGATATTCCGATCAAAAAGCATTAGAAATAGCAGCAGAGCATGCACTAATTAGATTAGGAATTGGCAAACAGCCTGTTAAAAAGTAGGTATGAATCAGGAGTTGTTATCAAACGAGAGAGTTTTACAAGGATCAGCATCAGGTCAGATGCTAGTCAATGTTTTCTTCAATGATTTGGATGTAAACACTGTAAATTCACAGCTGATAAATCTGAGGGTGACAGGAACATTGGTGGAGTGAAAGACAGCCATGAGAATGACACTCCAAGTGATCTCAGTTGCTTCATGAGCTGAGCCCATTCAAACACAATTGCTTTTAATACAGACAATATAAGATTATGCGGTTTCTAGTGCTCACACTTTAAAAAATTGTTGGAAAACTGGAGAGGGTGCAGAAAAGAGCCACAGAGAGGATTTTAGGGCTGAAGAAAGTGCTTAATGGTGAAAGGCTTTAAGCGCTCAATCTGCCTCACTTACTGGAAAGAAGACTGGGACGTGACATGAGTGTAATGTGTAAGTATTTAAGTATCTGCAAGATGTGTCTGGAATTATCTGCTGGATACCGACAACGTTTTTAATCTTTCAGAGAAAAATGGATAAGTGCAAGTTGAAGTCAAACAAACTCAAGTGAGAATTAAGGGGGTTTTAATAGCCAGAGTAGCTGAAGGCTGACTTTCAAGGCACAAAGTGGATACTGTCTTTTTTAAAATTTAATTTTCAAAGCAAGACCGGAAGACCTGTGGTAACTAAAAGCAAGTGAGTGCATTTAATGCAGGGGCAATGGCACACAGTGAGTTGTCATGTATCAAGGGGCTTTCTCTAGCCTTCAGTGCTGTGAGTCTGTATACATCAGCAGAGACGTTGCATAAGCATTTGGGAGCAGGAACGTACACCTGTGCAATGGAATAATCAAGTAATAACAAGTCTAACACATTTCATGGGCTCTCCAGACCCAGGCCAGGTGTGCAGATATCGCACGTTCATATATATCTAATAATGTATTATTTTTAAAAAGAGACAGTTTGTGTGCTGCTGGAGCTACACAACCCCCCCAAAAAGCAGCCCCCTACCAGTAGATCTGTCACCCCTTGCCTGCCTCCTGATCTGAAACGGCGGATTCCTCAGAGCTCTGTGCCTGTGGTCTGTGGCAAAGGAGAAGCAGTGACCCCATCTCTGGACGTCTTCCACCCAGAAGACTGTTTTATTCACAGTGTGGATCAGACATTCCTGGATGGGACTGGGTTACAGGCAGATTATTAGCCTGAAACTTCCCCCCAAGCCTCTTTTTCTGATACAATTCTGCCTCAGCAATTGATTACTGTAAGAAATCCTGCCAAACACTTGCCCTGCTGCTCACACAGTTTCCTTCTGCTATGACCATACACACCCACCACAGCAGCTCCCCATGTGTTGCTTGCATCCTACAAACTTGCTCCTCTCTCAATACCCAAAAAACCTCAACAACTGTCAAAGCCATGAGCAGGCAGTAATCATTTCAAGACTCTCCAGTACCACTGCATGGTGCCTCCAATTACAGCTCAATGTAGTGCAGAAGGAAGAGACAGCAGGGACCTCATGCCATTTCCTTCAGCTCTGGCACATTCTTGGAGGTCTCCCGCCTAAGTTCGGACAGAGCACAGTTCAGCCTAGCCCCAGACCAAAGCTGGGAGCAAAACTCTGTCAAATCCAAGAGCACAGACAGTTCTGTGCAAGGCTCAGCACAACCCTCTCTGCCTTTTAACATATTTATTAGCCCATGAATCATAACTACCAGGTGCCTGTGTTGCTACTAATTTTACAGACAGATGTAACCAGATCTGATATGAAATATTTTAATGCTCAGGTCTCCTTTTCTGCTCCCTGGGGTCTTTCCAGCCACCCCTGCTGTGGATCGACAGCCCTTCCCTCTGTGGGAGCAGCACTGATGTGTACAGCTGGTGAGGATCAGGCTGGTTTTCCCTAGAGAAAGATGCTCCAGGGAAGATGCCATTCCAGATAGTTAAAACATTTTCAGTCTATGCTAAGCATCCTGTGTAAAACCTCAGCTCAAGGTGATCGTGTCAAGCTCTGCAAAGTAACTCCATTCGGCAGAGCTCACGGTGCATGTGTGGTACATGAAGAGATGGCACTTTTTTTGTGTATCCACCTCCTAATTATTTACCTGAGGCAGTCCCTCAACTGTCTGTAGCTAGCAGGAGGTGCAGCCTTCCCTCACACACTCCACTGGCTGCATGGAACGTGTGCCTCCAGCTGCTCCTGGGTGGTTTTCCTACGAGCACCGTTCTTCAGGGAAATTTCAGTACAAACCTCTCTGAGATTCATGCATTTCATTCACTGCCCACATGTGTAAGTGCAGGATGTCACTGATGGCATTTCAGCCAACGTATCTGCACCATAACTACTACACACTGTCCATGGAAGAGACACTGATAGCTCCATAACAAAACAAAGCAAGAAAAGACACCAAGCAGCATTATTGATAACTTAAATGCCAGAGGTTTGAGGGACATTGAAATTGTCAGTGATAGCAAAGCCCGGACAGCTCAACAGTCCAGGGACTTAGGCAGAGATCGATGTGGTGGCTGAGGACCTGCCTTTGACTTGCAGTGGTGCTGGTGATCAGCTCAAAGCAGGAAATTGTCCCACCAATCAACACAGGAGCTTAAAATGAAACATGAGCCAAAATGAGTTGCTGGGAAGGATGTTATCTGAGAAACTTCTTTTTCTTTAAAACATCTGATAGATCCAGGATGGGGCTGTACGACATGACGGTGACTTATTTCTCAGTCTGTGAATGTAAATTCATCTTCCTCTTTTCTTTCAATACAAAGAAGTCTTCGAAGTCGAACCTGGGGGTAGAGTATCTTCCAGAAGTGGAAATCTAGAAAACAAGGCAAAATGTGTTGTCATATCTCTTTACTGCTCCTTGCAACATTATTTTCTGCTTGAGATTTCTATATACTTATTATATCAATGCACTCGTAGAGTGAAAACAATTTCTGATCATGGGTTTTATCAAAACAGAATTCAGTACTGAAAACATATAATGCATTTTGAGTTTTGTTAACAAATCCTGCTTAAATTGAATCTCTCCCCATCAACCGCTTTCTAACCAGGATTCAGTAACATTCAAATAGTGCTAATGTAATAAATATTCACTAAAGAGGAACATAACTCAGAGTTCTCCTACCTGGCTGTGGTTGTTTGGTGCTCTTTGGAGGAGGAGCCATCTTCTCTTCTCTTCTCTTCTCTTCTCTTCTCTTCTCTTCTCTTCTCTTCCTTCTCGAGGTTTTTAGGAAAGGATCAGTCATCATATTTTACCTTCTCCTAAAAATGCATGCCTGTCTTTGCCATGCCTCATATGTGTCCTGATATCCAAAAACATCGGAGACAGACTGAAGAATCTGTTGGCAAGTAGAGAAAACACTCTGGGAGAGTGGGCCTCCAGATTCTGTTCTCCATGGAGCAGCTGCCCTCTGCCATTACTCTGCTTAAACAACCTTATAACAAAATACGGTGTCATCTTAGAAGGGGAATTTGCTTCCAGAACTGGTGAAAATCACTGGAGATCTATCATTTCTCCAGATGAACACCTGGCAACTGATTTTCTTTACCCTGCCTAATTTGCCTTTGATTTCTAAGACCCTAAGGCACTTAGAGATCAGAAATAGTTGAGTCTATAAAAAAGAAATGCACCTCTCTTCTTAGGATTGGCTCTCAAATTGTTCTTTGACGCACTGCTATCACTATGTGTAATTACTTGCAGGTGTCAGCTGGAACCTGGTGTCTTTTGTCTTCTCAAGTGCTTTGGCCAGCAGGAACCTAACAAGCTTTGGTTTGCTGTGATTAATAGGTTGGCTGTTGGTCTAAATGACCACTGGAAAAGGACATCCTGTAAGATAAGAGCTTTCACTGTCAGTCATATGGATTGCTTCACCTCGGAATGTTCCAAAGCATCATTGCTGGAACAGTTTGGACCTGGGTCTGAAGCCAGTGAGACTTTCGTAGACATGCAGGACGCTGCAATAACTTGAAATTCAGTGGTTGAATTCCACAATGGGCACCAGAACAGCGTAAGAAACCAGTGATCTTGATCACAATTAGACCTGATTTATACACATTATTTGCTTATCATCTATTCCATATCACATCAATTTAGGTGCTTAATATGGGCACTTATCACAGCAGTGATTGCTCTCTGCTCTGTTAATTGATGATTTCATTGTTCATTGCACCTATTTATGTGTGGCTGTCAGGAAGGGTTTTGTTGTTTCAGCTATGTGAGCATAAGTAAGAACAGTCCTCCAAATCATCAAAATGGCATATAAAAATTCTCCAAAATGGGATTTTGAATTAGGTTGTGGCTTCAGGGAAAAATCTGAAGATTTCCTACAGACAGAGAACAAATTCTTTTGAGATTTTTGGTGTCTAGCAGACTGGCTGCTGGAGGCTTTTCAGGTAGCAAGAAACCTTTCCCAGGAAGTTTCTGCAAGGCTCTGACATTTATAGAGTGGCTGTCGGTGTTGCATAACCTCAGAAGCATCATTATCATTGACCTATTGTAGAGCTGCCACTATTTCATGTCCCGTGTTCTTCAGCAGAGCAATGCTTATCAGCGCTTTTCTTAACTCGCCTCTTGTCAGTAAGAGCTTTTTGCTGTGTCTCTTGTTTCTATTTAGTATATAGAGTAAGAAGAAGACAAAGAGGCTCTAAAAATTAGAGAACTTGGAGTTATGAGCTGTTTTTATAAATTTTGCCCAGAGTTAATTTCTTAAAGATAATTCTCATTTTGTATTTATTCCAAAAAACCAGATTGTAATGCTGTTTTAATTTTGCTGTTTCATTTTTAGCCTCCCTTATTTATCAATTTCTTTAAGTTGTTTGGCTTGTTCACAGCACTCTTTAAGGCTTCCCCCCCTCGATTATTTTATCGTGGCAGTTGAAGCGATCTCTGTATAGTCGAACACTGCTTTATGCAGATCCCATTGGGGCTATTCACATATCCATATGTGCATGCAGCTCCCACTAATGCTTGTCAATGGGACTTAACATATGAGCATGGACATGAGAATAGACCCCTTGCTGAGCACTTGACTAGATGGGTTGGTTTTTTTTTTGATGTTGATCCAGATCACTCACAGCAAACGTGGCTGTTATTAGAAATCACTGCACTTAACAGGACCACCGAGTGCAACCTCCTTTCCTTTCTCCTTCTTCCACACGGGAGCTGCTTGGTGGGGTTTGCAGGCTCATGGTAAATATTTCTTAGACACGAACTGGAATCCAAGGTTATTGCATAAAGTAGCTTTATTCTGTTCTCCCTTCTGTTTGCCATGAAACAGTTAAGTCACTTCATTAAAGAAAGGGCAGGTTTTTTAAGGAATGAAGTGGGACTTGGATGTTTGGGCTCAGTCTGTGGCTCCACCTAGGCAGGATGGTTGGAGCTTTGACACTCAGTACTTATGAAAACAAATGGAAAGCTGAGCTAACTTTGAGCATTTACATTTTATTTCCGTGTACCTGTTTTTAGCATCTTTTGTGGTTCTTGTAACTGTGGGCTCCCCACTCTGCTGGTATTCACGTGCCTATAAGTTAAGTGATGACAGAACACTTTCCATCACGAAGCTGAAGTCTTCAATATGTTTTGTAAAACTGATGCATCTTGTGCCATCTGTAATCCCTCTCCACTGCAATTCAGGGAGATGCAAATGTTGAATCAGTATTTTTTGTTAACCATATGAAAATAATTACTGATTTCAGAGTAATTTGTAATGAAAATGTGTCCACATCTGAAAGAGGAAATGACCAAGTCATGTTCTCTCAATCTCTTTTCTACTAGGAGGTTTCCTGCTTTTAAGCCACACTTTGAGTTTTTGGATGGTTGTTTTTTTTAAAATGTATGATCCTTGGAGAAGTTTACTGAGTTATAATTCTGGGTGCACTGGGGACCAATGAACTGAAGTAAAGTCAAACATGGGCAGGAAGCACAGTGTTTCAATAGCCAGCCCTTCAGGAATTAATTTACTCAGTTTAAATCTTCGCTTTCTACCTCACTCCATGCTTTCAGGTTTTCCCTACTGGCACTAGATGCGTGAACAAGCCTCTAACAGAATACCAGGATACAACAGTGTCTGTTTTCCAGAGATTTGGCCCTGATCCCCCCAGCTGCATTGTGAGCAGAACCTCGTACCAGGGCAGAAATCTTGGATTTAGTCCCTGTGGACATCAGAACTGACCTCTGACTAAACTGGGGGCACACCTCAGGACAGAGCCAAAGAGAGCAATTTCAGCACACAGTAACTCACAGTTATCCATCTCCCAAGGCTGGCCAGTCAAGGTTGGATGGTCTTTTCTTTTTTAAAGGTTGATTTTTGGTGCTCATAATTTTACCTGGCATTAACCACTAGGAGACATTTTCCAAAATGCATGTTTTTGTCAGGCTGATTTCTTTCTAGAAAACTTACCCAAGCTAATTCATCTATCCATAAGAAAGGTTCTAGGAAATATTTTTCAGTGTTACTGTTCTCATAGTTTGACCTTGTAAAGCTCTGATAACATCCTGGTTTGAAAGCAACAACGAGGAGACTGGCCTACATCATCTCTTTTTCAAGAAATGTTTTATGGAAGTCTCAAAAATTCACCAAATCTCAAAAGCCTTTACGAACTTCACATTTGCTTTTGCTCAGCAAAAATTTTACAGCATTAGACTGCAAAAGTCAGAGCAGATTTTACAGGGAAGAGGCACCATTTGGGAAGAGCACACAGAGCCTGTCTTGCCATGCAGGGGTGCATGAACACCTCTCTACAATGTTCTCTCAAATATTTGCTAACTTCTAGGTGCTCAATCTTGCATTCCTGGCAGTGTCCTGTGAACATCCCTGCTTCATGTGCAATTAAATGTCATTTACAAAGCAGGTAATGAGTTAAAATAACCGTGCCCCTGTTGCTTAGGAGGAAGTATGTCTCTTAGCTGGTACTAATGGATGGCAGCTATTAGTTACTCCTACATTAAGGTGCATTCATATTGAAATTTTGTACTGTCATTACAATGCATTTGATTAAAATGCAGAAGAATTACACATTAAATATCATGTGGCTGGATGGAAGCGTAATTTAGCTGAGTCTGCAGATGCAGTCATGCAGGTGTTTCTGTAATTCTGATTCACTTGGTAAAACTGTTGATGTTCAGTGGCCCTCAAATCACATAACCATCTGTGGTTCAGTTCCTTGTGAAAGGAATTCCTTGTGCCTTTTATCAGATATGATCGCTGGATTCTGAAGCAAAACTTTCGTGAATTAGGCAACATTTAAATGTTGGGTGTTTTGGGGGGAGGAGAGGTATTACATATATCAGGTATTTCAGCTTGCATTCGTTAACCAGAGGGCTACTGCAAGAAGAGGATAAATCATGGGGTCTCCGTGGAACCTTGTCTCACTCCAAGGAAGCATTATGCTCTCTTAAATAAAAAAAAAATAATGTGTAAGTCTGGATTGTGTCTGAGTTGAAGTTTTTGAAACTAAACCAAGCCTTGTCTTATGCATCTGCCTAACAAAACAGTCAGATGTCTGAAAATCACTGAATGTGAGTTTTTATGGGTAGATTCACATTTTCTGCCTAGACCTTGTATCAATACATACAGTCTTAAAAAATGCAACTATTGCAACTTCAGTTTTCACAAAACAGAAGATAACGCCAGGTACTTCGGTGCAGAGCCAGAGAGCTGAGCCCAGCACCAGGCGGGTCCACAAGTGCCAGCAGAAGCTCCTCTGTCCTTACAGACCTGCTCATGTCCCATTTCTTTGCTAGACTGAGAACTTCTCCAAGGCAGGAAGCCACAACTGGGAGCAAAAGATGAGGAAATAGGAGCGAATAATGAGGAAAGCAGGGACAGAGCCTACAGGAGCTCTGGTTCTGTGGAAGGGCTGGGGCTGGGGATTGGCAGTGGATATCACTGCTGACCTTCCTATGGTGTTTTCCAGCCCATTGCTCTTTCCAGGCTGGGAACATCCAGCCCTTCACTCCATCTGGAATCAGGCTGAAGTAACTTTTAGAGAATCACAGGCTTGACGTCATCAGAACACAGTGTGAAGCAATCAAGCTAATGTGAAGTTTTGTCTGGAAAGTCTTTCAGGGTTGAGCACAGTTTGAAAGAAAAAAATCAAGTCAGAATCACAGGTGGTTTCCTTTTTACCTCAAGGGTCACTGTGTTTACACATTTTGAAAGAGTGACTGAGCTAATTTATAAGAGACTTTTATTTTTAAGGAAAAATAAAGACCTCACAGGAATTTTAGTCCATCAGCAACATATGGAAATGAGAAAAATCTGTCCTCAGTTGATGAAATATTTATTTATCATTGAAATACCAGACATTTGCATCCAGTGTAAGGGCAAAACAAATCTTATGCATAACCTCCCAGAGAATTCTGTTAAAAGCAGTTTTGGATACCTGTAAGTAATTATGCTATCACATTCTCTAACGGATTTAATTTGGGCCAAGTAGCAACTACTGTGTGTCCAAAAGATAATGAATTAAAGCAATGCTTTGGCATATCCCCTTTCTGAAATGTTAGCAGCCTCTCAAGTGACTTGAAAAATGGGCTTCAATAAATGGACAGGAAAATATAAGCAATTAAATTCAATCAATAAAGCTGTCCTTGACCAAAGTCCAAACATTAAAAACAACTCCAATTGAATTATGAGAAATCCTTTTCTGATTTTAACTAGATTAGTTTAATCACATGTGCATTGAAGTTGCGTGCCATTCCTCAGTAAGTTTATGGAAACAAAAAGCTGCGTGCTGCTCCCTGTCCCTCCCTTCAGCCCAGCTCTGCTTTTCCTTACAGAGGAGCTCTCTTCTGATGAGCAAGGTCACTCACTCCGAGGAGAATGGCAGAGCAGGGCTCCAGCTGACAGCCCTGGTTTCCAGCCTTCTCCCCCTTTCCTGCACTTCCACAGAACCCCTTGTCCCCATAACTACTCCATCTCTTTCCCTCCTTTTGTTGAGAAACAGAAACATTTCCAAAACCCTGAAAAGCTACCCAAAATGTAAACCTCTCCCGAGTCACAAAGTAACTGCATAAGGAAGGTTTTGACACCACCTCCTCCCCCCATTCTCTCTTCAGCTTTTATTCTACTATACTGATATGGCCGAGGATAAATAGACTAAAAAAACCAGGGGTGCTCCAAATTATGGTAAGAATGGACATACACACAGAGATAAGCAAACCTGACAACAGAAATTATTTAGAAGTAAAGTAAAAAAAAGACAAAAACTCAAAGACTTCTGGAGAAAATATTTTTGCAACAATCAGTTATTTCAAGAACCATTACGAATAACAGAGTGTGTCTAAATTCAAATCCTCCCTGAGAAGTGCAGCTCAATGGGGAAATTTCAGGATTTCAAACTCTGTGCTGGAGTACCTCCCTGTGCCTCGGAGAAAACAGGAGTTCACCTCCTCCCTTCCCCAGGGAGGCAGGAAGAGCTGACAAATAACTTCACACAAGCCAACCAGCCTCTAGCTGGGAATCACTACACAAGTCTACTTTGCCTGCAGGAGATCCGAACCGGCAACACCTGTGAGCCAAACATTGCTTGGCTGGTTCTCTGAGCTGACCTGTACAATGAAAGTAATCTCTTATATTCAGAGGGAGAATATAATATGAGGTTATTTTAGATCTGACCTTTCAGCCACAAGGCACTTAAGATACGAAATAGGTGGATCTGGGGAAATAATTCATAAGTAGCCAAGTGTTAGTTGAATTTTTACTCTTAGGGGACCTGAGGTTTTTCAGCGATTCCTTCCAAAATGAAGGCTGAATTATGACAAAACAATTTCCCTCAGATAAGGGACAGTGGCTCAGAAGCAAAGTCATTTCCTGTCCTATAAGAAGAGAAGTAAAACACTGCAGCTAGAAGGAGGGAGGAGAAGGGTTGGGGGCAATGGGTTTGCTGGATCTGCAGGAGGACTCTGGAGACCTTCCCATAAATGCATCCCCACAAATGCTGTATCCAGATCTTTAGTGGACACAGAGCCAAGTGTGACAAAACTTAATGTGAAATATTACAATAAGAATAATATCGCAAACAAATGCCTGGCGCCGCAGTTCTGAGAGTAGGAAAACTCACACTGATGAAGTCTCCAACTGACTTCATCTTGACCACATTGGCTGATACTTCAACAACGTGTCAGGAGATCAAGCTGAGTAGAAAGACACCTGAAAAAGGCAACTCCCTTCCTGCTGACAGCAGAACCTCTGCCTTGGACAATCTCTAGCTGTTTGCACACATACTGGGAAGCCCAAGGAGCTTGTATTCCCTTAGCAACCAAAGTTGGCACCTGTGGTATTTGTTTTCAGCGACTGACACTAAGAGTTTGAACTTACATCTGTTTTGCTGAATTATGGTAAAACAGTCTTCCTAACTGCAAAAAGCAGCTCTCATTTGGACAATGCCATCCAGATCCTTTGCAGCTTCTGCTGCCTGTAATTTCATTTCACATCCCACCCAGAAATTACAGGAAACTGCACAGCACAAGAACATGACAAGTCTTGTGCAGGCTGGGTCTTGACAGCTTGACCTATTCCCAGCTTTAAAACTTGCTTATGCAGAAGTTTCCCTAATGTCTTTTATAGTTTGTTCATACAGGATTGTCCACGTGGTGCCTTATCACAAACTGTGGAATGAGTCCAGGAGATGGCAACAACATGAACTGCTGTGGGGGATAACAAGGACTCTGTTATGACTGGGAACGTTTGCAGTACTATAAATAACTCTATCAATATTGTGATAATGGCACTTTAAAGAGGTCTATTTTACAAGTGTTGAATGTAAGAGAGACCACAGCTGTGCTCATTAATTCTGAAGTATGCTCCTCTCTACGTACAATTTGCAGGTGTAACAATAGGAGTGTTGACTCAGTGCAGGTCTAGCTAATGTTTGGATTAAAAAAAAGGTCACAGTAGCATGATTAGTTCTTAACGAGTCTTTATTGTGTTTGGCAGAGGGAAGGCAAATGATGATAGTTTAATTGAAAACAATAAAAGTAAAATGGAACTTTGTTACAGAATTTAGCTATACGTAAATAGCTTCTCCCCCCCCAAAGAGCAAGTACCGTAATTGACAGCAGTAGATCTTTTGATAATTAATTGCAGTAAATTATCACTTGGCACAAAGAAGGCATAATTCTAATTAATTTGCAACCTTTCCAGCATAACACTGAATTGAAAATGGCACTGCTGTAATTTTTTTGAAGCTAATATAGAACTGGAGTACAAACAACATTGTGATGCTTTCTTGTGTTTCCCTTGTTTGGAGTTGAACCGGGGTGATTCGGTCCTCTCCACACAATTGCTGTACCTCGCAGGGATGACCCAAATGGGCAGGAGTTTCCTGCACAGTCAGGATTAATCTGCCACAGCATGGGATAATATAATTATGTACAGAGATCCAGGCAGAGAACGGGTTCAGCTGGGGCTCGTCTGGGACATCAGTGCCTTCATTTGAGGACAGTCAAGGCTGCAAAGTGTCCCTTTCACTGTCCTTTAAATCTAGGCTTGGTTCAGAATGAAGGTTTGTGCTAATGTGGACAGGCCAGACTGTTTAAACTGAGCTCAGAACTGCAATGTCTGTCAAATCCTTCCGTTAACTTACAAATGAATTCTTTTACCTCTGGGAACACAAATCCCCCTTGGCAAATGCAGGGCCGAGCTCCATGGCAAGTCCTCTTGAGGAGGTGCAATGGAAGGAAGGTCTGTGGAGGCAGGCAGCTCACAGCACTGGCAGCTTTTAACTCCCAGGACTGCCGGGATGCAGTGGCCAACAAATCCCTCTTAAGCCGGATGCTCGGTGAGTGCTTATGGATGAGGTGCTGTTCCTCTCTTATCATAACCAGAGTTCACGGCGAAGCTCCCCAGCTAATGATTTGTTAATGGAATTAAGATCTGGGCCCCAATCTGTGACTTTGCAAACAGCCCACAAGTCTTCTGTGCCTCAAAACTTCTCAGTGTCCCTGGGAGATAATATTTACCTCCCGCACATCAGTGTTGTGAGAATAAATTAACTTTGGGAGAGTATGTTGAGCTCCTTGGAAAACAGTTACTAAATAAGTGCAAGTATTATCATATATTAAATCAGATCAGCTATTAAAAACAAGAACAAGTCCTCAGATCTGTAGTTTTCGCTACATCAGTTTCTCCCTCCTTTGCTGATTACTGTTAGCCTTGATAATAATGAACTCAAAGACGATATTAACAGCCTAACCTATACTATGATTTAATCTTGATTGCCACAGATCAAGGTTTGATTTAATTGCTCTAGAATTAATTAGGAAGAGAAACAAGTTATAAAAAAGAATTTTCTCTCTAAATAAAGAAACTGTTTACATTCAATTGGAGTTCATTTTGGAACAAATCATTAAGCTATAAAAGATTACATCTGGGCTAGAATTAAAGTCAAGCCGATTCATTAACCCAAATGGTAGCCCAGAGATTACTAACATGGTATTTCTGCTTTGGTGATCAAAGGATCAAAGATACATGACCAGATGACCCTAATTGAAGCAATCTCCACTGAATTTTGTAAATGAACTTGAAAGTACTCAGAAGACAGTCATGTCAACATGGAGAATAAATTTATCCTGGTAACCTTACTTTATACATAAGGAAAAGGAAAGAAAAGATTATGGCAATACTTTATGAAGTACATAAAGCAAGAATATTTTCCTTGAGTTATGGAGGAACCTTATCCAAATTGTTTATAGTTGTCTGTTAGAGCTTTTGAAATAAAGGGAATTTGCAGTCAAAAATTTTGTTGTTATTGCCCTGTCAATGACCTCATCACACCTGACCTATAGGGAGTATCTTCTGCTGGGTTAGCCCATAAATCAGCCTGCAGGCAAGGCCTTTCCCTCAAAAGCTGAATTAGGTATGATAGTTTTATTGTGTGAGCTACTGTTCACCAGGGACTGAGTAGAATCTGCTGCCCGTATTTCACTCCAGAGTGCAGGATGGATGAACTCCAGCCTTGGTCCCAATGGGGAAAGTCCAAGTCTGTGCCTCACTGAACCCCTGAACCTGCAGACTCTCAACTCATCATTGGGAAGAGCTGCAGATGCTTTGTCAAGGTAATGCTTGGAAGTATAAGCTCAGTTTTTTTCAAATTTTAAATAAGAAAGATTCGCTTAAATGCTGGAAAATAATAGCAGTGTGACTTCTTTTGAAAGCCTGGTTTAGACATTAGTGAAATCCTACGAATCCCTCTGTGGACAATCAAGAGTCACTGAGCACAGGAACTTCCTGAAGAGGGAGACTGATTCTTGGTAGAAAGGGGAGGAATTGGATGTGGTAACTAATGATGGACAAATTTCAAAAGGTTCAGGTTGTGCTTGTTTTGGATAACCGTCCGGGAGCTTTGATGCATATCCAAAGCTTATCTGGACCTCCTGGGCCTGTAAATATTGGGATGGAAATCTTGCAAGAACAGGCTCTCTCAAGAGGCTTTTTTCTCTTTTGGTATTTTGGGCAAGTATTTTCTTGTCACGCTGTAGATACAACAAAAATAGTAATGACAAGACATAAGACCTGTTCTTTAAGAGTACTTCATCAAGTCTAAATCAAGAATAAATATAAAAGCTTCTCTTAAAATGCTTTCCACATCTCCAGACCTTCTTATGGTTAAGAGGGACAAACTTTTAAAGTAAATGGGGAGAAATATGTCCCAGTTCTTTTGGAAGATTAACTGTGCTACAGACCTTTTGAGTTGGGTACTCCTGTCATTTAATCCACTTTGGTACAATTGCTTTTATATATAACATACATAACAATGCTGCAGAGATTTTTGGATAAATGAGATGTAGATCAAGGTAGCAGGAATACTGGCATCTTCTGAAATGCTGTTTGTGTATATGGCCATTAAGTGATATAAACCCTAACTTCCAAAGGCCAGGCTTTCCATGAAATCTCATGTATGTTTGAGAAAGTTTTTATATGTGTATGTACCTATGTACATTTCCCTAGTTCTCCATAGGCCCAAAGTAAATTATAGCTGCTGAACTGTTCCAGTTGGTTTTGTAGAGGAGTGTTTTTGGTTTGACCACTAAAAACATAGATATAACTATAATATACATAATATATATAATGTAGTATAACTGAAATATAGTTATACAGAATAAAATTTCCGTGGATGTTAAAGAGTGGGCTCCTGAAGCTGGTGGAGGGGTCTGGCCTCTCTCTCAGGCCGGAGTGACAGAAAGTGGGCTCCCTTCTGAGAGCTGTTTCCAGGACTGGCTGGAGGTAAATCAGTAGGTTCAGTTAGGTTTGCTTTTGGAAATGTGACCAAACTCCTGAAGCCAGGGCTGACCCTCCTATACGTTTAGTTTTACTATTGGCAAACAGTTAAAGTCCACATCATTTCTGAAACACCAGCTTAGGCAAGGGAGAGTTTCCTGTGACTGAGGGACACCTAAACCTGAGGCTCAGGCCTGGTGCCAAGGCATGGGGCAGCACCTGCCCCCCTCAGCACTCGGTGCAGACACTGAGCACAGAACCTGCTTTGTAAAAGCATGCAGTGTTTCAGAGAAGGGTCAGTAAAACAGGGCTGTTGATTAAGCCCACCGTTGTTTCAGGTACAGGTGCTACTGCAGGGTTGGAGGGGAAGAGGTGCCCTCTGCCCTGACTCTCAGAGAGGGGATAAAACCAGGAACCTTTTCACTGTGGTAGCACAGGCTGGTGGGAGAGGCTGAAAGAGAAGGTTCTCCCCCATGGTGGCTGGGGGAGAGGAATTTGGTTCCCCCAGACAGGAGTTGCAGGGGCAGATGCCCCAGATGAGGTGCTGCCACTCCTTTTGCCTGAAGACCAGTATGAAATAATGATGGGGAGAGTTGACGGCTGAAAGGCTGAAAAATACTGGTTAATCTTTTGGCCAGCTCACTTACGGAACCATAAGCATCAAAAGCACTTTAGTGAGTCACAGCAGCACATGGCAACTCAGATGGAAGCAAGACCTGGGGAGGGACTTCCTTTGAAGACCATGCTGATCACAACCAAACCGACTTCTTTTCACAACAGAATAAAAACCCCTCGTGTCTTTTATGGGTTGAGCTTTGAAGAGCCCTGAGAAGAACCCCAGCAGGTCAGGTTCACTGCTGAGCAGGAGCTGGGAGCTGAGCTGTAAGATGAGAATTTGTGGTTCCTCCGTGCTGGGAAAGAGGCCAAAGCCCTTTGGAACCTACAGCTAACAACTCCTAACCTGTAGTCCAGCATCATCCCTCCATGGACACGGTATCACTTAACCATCGTTTGGTTACTCTGAATGTTTGTTAAGAAGCTGTAGCTGCTATTTCCATCTACCTCACAGGCTGAAATCATTGCTGCCTGCGTGTCTGAGCCAGCAGACCTGGCCCTGTTCCTCTCCCGTGGCAGCCAGTGACCCAACCCAGCTCCAAGTCCATGGAGGTGTCTCTGTTGACTCCAGCAGGATCTGGCCAGGGTTTTGGGGAGCTGGTGAAGCACACGGAGAGCAGCACACTGGGCTCTGCCAAGGAGCACTGCAGCTCCTGTGTGCTGAGGGAGATGCTGTATGCCCAGGGAGCACAGTTTGGCCTCTTCGTAGTAGCAACATCTAAACACGGGATGGCAAGTAAATAAACCCA
The DNA here is from genome assembly GCA_013397845.1 of Melanocharis versteri. NCBI lineage: Eukaryota > Metazoa > Chordata > Aves > Passeriformes > Melanocharitidae > Melanocharis > Melanocharis versteri. Next base: position 316,691 of record VZTG01001433.1, read on the forward strand.
TACGAACCCAGCCAACGCACACAGCAAAAATTACCATCCTGTTCAGGAAGCAACAAATCAGGTCGCACATCGTTGTCAGAACTATTTAAATTGTCATTGGCCATGTCACCCTTTCTTTTTTTAGCTGCCTCAGTAAGCCACGTTTTGGCATCTTTGTACTCAGATGGATATATCTTCAGTAGTGCACATGAAGTCTAATGTGTTAGTATCTTGGGGAATAAATTTGCATCCAACACTCCATTATTTTTATCTTGTTTTTCTCTTTAACCAAGTCACAAAAAGTCTACACTTCAATCTCCAAGTATTCCAGAACAGTACAGCAGAATTAGGCAAATTAATTACATATTGACACAACAGCACTAAGAATAGAGATCTCTACAGAGCTTTGCAAAAAGAGGCTTTTCTACAGATGGAAAAACTTAGACACAGAGTTAAAGTTAGTTCTGTTAAAAACCCCCACAAGATGAAAACAAGTAGTTCAAGTGTCTGCTCATGTAATCAGGCTTGGTTCCTTGGTTGTTTTTTTCCCCAGTGTTGGCTTTTGGCTGCCCCAGAATTGTCAAATAGACCCTGGAAACTGGTGGGGAGGTGAGAAAATAAACCTTGCACAGGGTTTCAGGCATTCAAGGAATAAGACTGGTTGAGGTGCTTAAATCCCAGATCTAACCAACATCCAACTGAGGCCTTTAATGGGATCAAGGTAGCAGCTCATCACTGGGAAGGCTTTGGTTTGCTGCCATCCAAGAACAGGCGCAGAGCAGACCACCCTTGTCCTCACAACCCCTCGCCCAGAGGCAGGTCAATGAAGAACAGAGATGTACAGAGCCAAACTGGCACACATTTGTTAATGGAGAGTTTCTACATTTGCATGAGTGGGTCTATTCCTTATTTAGCCTCCCCCTGAAGCAGCCCCCGTTTCCATGTGCTCTCAGAGAGCAGACACAGCAAGAGGGGTGAGCTGCTCACTGCCATTCTCACATTCTGTGCTAAATTATACTCCCCTATTTTAGGGAATAAATGGGCAATCGGAATGAAGTTTATGTCTCCTTGGTGTTTCTGGCCTGTTGTGTGTGCTGGAGTTCCTTTTGCAAAGGGACAGGTAATGCTCCCACCGACTAATGAAGGGCATCCAGTGAGAGCTCTCGTGTTCCTTAAGAAATAATCCTATTGGTAATCATACAGATAGCAGAGTCAGACTTCAAAATCATTGCAGAGGCGCTCTCTGTGTGGAGCAGGATGGGTCAGTCCCAGCACCTCTTCACTTTGGGGCCTCTTGGGGAGCTGTGGTGGGGTTTTGTGAGGTTGGACTCCCACCACCACATCTCACACCGGCCACTGACAGCTGCAAAACGCTGGCTGGCTCTTTCCATGCAAGCCAGTGCACAGCTGGGCAGTATTCCTTACATTTTTCTCAAAACAATCTGAACTATCTTGGGAGAGGAATCTGCATGTTATGCAGGAGGAGAGACAGGGGGCTGCCCTGCCTGCCCTCAGAGCAACCACCTTCCTCACACAGCCACCCTGCCCCGGCAGGGCTGGTGGGGCAGGGGACTACCTCTGCTCCTGCCAAAGTGTGAAGGTGGGCAAAGAACCTTCCTCTTTGCCTCGAGAAAGCCAATGGATGGCTGATCTCAGCCAGCTGTCTGGTGACTTCTTTATTTCTCAAGGCATGGTGTTTCCAGGTGTGATAAGTAATCAACCCATTTCCTGAAGGCAGCTGAAAGTTGGGAGTGTTAGTAAGGAAAGTCCAGACTCAGTTTTACAGCTGCAGTATTTTACACCATGTTAGTAACACAGTTTGAGGGGACTCTGTAGCTGAGAGAAACAGGAGACTTTTCTGTCTCTAAAGTGAGATGTGTACCAAATATGCAGTCACGGCAGCTGATTTTAGAGATTTTCTGAAATACGTGAGTTGTATATTCTCAAATATTCAGCATTTATTTTTAGTCAACTTTTTGAAACTTCAGTAAATCTTTTATGAGAATTTTGCTACTTGGCCTCCAAAGCTGCTGGGGGAAGATGTGCAGAGTCCTAAAGGACAGATGAATATGATCTACCCTGGAACTGTAAAAATAATGTGTTAAGGTATCTTAATTGGAAATGCTAAAAAGAATCATGTGAGATGTAAGGAACCTGAAAAATCAACCCATGTATTTTAGCACCTGCAGGAGCTTTTAAACCCCACACCTAAAACCCCTGGCCTTGACTACAGATATCTGATGAGCCAGTGTATTCAATCTCTGGTCAAAAGGTCATTCCACTGAATTCCAGAACACGCGTAAATTTTTTTTTTTTGATACACATGGAATATTATCATAGCTGTTACTCTGCTCTTCTGAATAGCATCAATTGTAATGCTGTAACAATCTGTGGGGGTGAGGTTTTGCAGCTGGCTGCCTGGTTTGAGCTCCCCGGAGCTGCAGGAGAGCCAAGTCCAGGCTCTGCCGCTGGCGCAGGGAGATCTCCAGACTGAGCCATCAGAGATGGTGCAGCTCGGTGAGACAGACAGCAGTAGGTGTCTGCAGCCAAGATGAGGTGTCAAAAATAATAACTAAGACAAAAAGCACCTATTCCCAACTGATAGCTTGATTTGGAGATGGTGGGACAATGCCCAGTGATTGCATTGTATCCCGAGGGAGCGATCCCGTGATGGGAAAGATGGATTCCTCCCTGGAAGTGCCCCTCTCCACCTTGACTGCCAAGGCAGCTGAACACGTGTTTCAGAGTTGACATATAGATGTTAGGCAGTAAAATGTAACTGAGGAGAATCCACCCTTCATGCCCAGATGAGATGTGCTGTCTTTGTACGTGGGATGTACATTCGATCCAAGACCTTAACAGAGATCTACAAACGAGGTTAAAGCACAGATCGGTGATCACAAAGATCAGAACTCCTAGGAACTGGATGCTGCCCCTCTCACAGCCTGGGCCTGTGAATCTTGGAAAAGTAAGCTCGGGTGGGATTTTTCAGGGTATTCAGGTGTGAAATTGTGTCAGTTTCAAGTGATTTGTCCAGCTTGCTGTCAATCATTTAGACATCTAAACGCTGATGTCGTTCTTTCCCTCAAAACTGGGTCTCCACTTCCCTGTTTTCAGCACAGGGATACCCCCCACCTGCCGGGCAGCATTACTGTCCCCAGCACTTTGAGGTCTTTGGGTGGCTGTTGCTGCTGGTAAAAAGTGCAGGCTGGTCATGAATTTCAGATTGTCTTGCACGTGGTGCAGTGCAGACAGCACAGCCCCCAGGCCCCTCTGCGCCGAGCACTGCCACAACCAACCTCAGACAAAATCCGTAACGCCAACTGGTCTGTGAGATCAGCTGCTCCCTTCCTCCTGCCTTCCCACTCCTTCTGCTGCGTGACTCAAAGGCCTGACACGAAGCAGCACCCGGGCGGTGCTTACTCCGGTCTCTGTTGTGCCAGCACCAAAACCTTTGCTCTGTTCCTTAAAACGCAGCTTCTGAAGAGAAAAGCAGCCAGTTTTGCCTGTGTCGCTGGAGCGTGGCTTGAGCACTGCACGGGGGATGCGGGCGGCAGCGTCTGCGCGCTGCTGGAGCCTCCCAGTCAGTTGCCCATCTCTCCCAGTAGATGATGCTAAAGCGCGATGGTTTTCAGCAATTTTAAGGAAGTGGGAGATTTTATCAGGGGAAATCCGAGGTGGTAAGAAGGCTTCTGGGGCTCGGTGCTGCAGGGGATCATAACTGCAAACAGCCTGAAAAATCCGTGGACGGCTTTGCTGCTGGATTGTTTTATTAAGAGCTCGAATAGTAGCAGGGTTAGAGGTTGTGCGGGTTTTCAGGATTTTTAAGCAGGCCTACGTTTACTTGTGTATTTCTGCAGTCCTTACAGCTCAAGCACAACGCCCCTTCACCCTGTCTTACCGTGCCATCTCTTGATTCTCTCACCATCACAGAGCTCCTCACCTTCATTTCCATGCCATATCCATCCCGTATTTCCTGACCTCTGTTCAGGCCAGTCAGACCAATCTGAGTTAAGTCATTTGGAATGAGATTTTTAACAAGAGTTGAAGCTTTCTGGTTGCTTTTGAAATGTGCAGAAATGTGTATTACTAGAAACAAAGCAGCATTTTGCCTGTAAATGCTGCGAAAGTTCAGATTTGTTTGAGCTCTGGATGCTCTCTGGAGCCAGGAGAGGAAATGTTTCTGGAGTGGGAAGTGTAGGCTCAGATATACATTTCCCTGGAATTTAGGAAAATTACTGGGAGTTTGGCCTAGTCTTTACTTCCATTAGAATTTTTCTGAGGACTTCTATGGCAGCCAATATAATTCACTCTGAAACGAAATTTTAAAGTCCAGAGATTCATCTGGAAGTTATTAATAAAAACAATAAAAATACAAACTTAAACTCACTTCTTTTAGTTAGAAAAATTGCCTACATTTTTGCAGTTGGATACTTTTTGTACTTCTACAGCTGAAAAGTCTTTTTTCCCCCCCTCTTTTAAGAAAAAAGACAAGTTATGAATCTCTTTACGAGACTTCTGGGGTCCACTGTAATGACAGCACTTGGTTCCCAGGATCCAGGCCATTAGTCCTGCACTGATGTGCCTTAGGAAACATTCACAAGGTCCTGTCTTCACAGACAATTTAGAACAAAGCGTATTTTGGGAAAAGCCTGTACAGAAAGACAAGCGGATTTCTCTCGGTCCCATGTCTGGTATGTGGACAGGCTCGGAGGAGTGCCTTATTCTTCATCAAGGGCTGGGTCTCCTGGACCATTATTGCTCCTATGTTAATACATTCATCAATTATACACCAGGGCTGTCAGACATAACACCACCACCTCTCCCCTTCCTAAATTCCTGCAGGCAGACATAACACATGTTGTCAGGGATCCAGCGCTGATGTTGCCTTGTCCCTGACTGATGCAGTTCCTTGGGTCAGGGGTATATCCTGGGACAGTGAAGAATGCATCAAGATATATGGATGGGTTTGTTTTCTTCAAAGCCCTTGGACTAGAATCAAATTGCCTGGAGGGAACTTTTAAGAGTCTTTTAGTCTCTTTTAAGAAAAGAGATTCTGCAAATATTACTGGGTTTGCAGTTTTCTTGCACCGACTGTGTTGGGTTTTCTTGGATTCTCCAGAGATGTTGTCTCTTTGGTGCACACTGCAAGCAACCACTGCTGTTTAATAAATGGAGGCATATCCCCTGCTCTCTGGAGATCATGCTCATCAAACTGGGCTTTCTTCTTCACCCACCTTGGAAAAAGGTTATCAACGGGAATTGGACAGATGGAAGTTTTACAAAGGTAATGAAGAGGAGGAACTCGGTTTTATGTGGGCTTTTATGGTGATGGATGAGGTGGAGACCAAGCCAGGTGGCTGTAGAGCAGGAAAGTTTACTGACAGCAGACTGCAAGAGAGCTGGAAAGCAGCCTGATGGGCTCTTGGATCCAATTCTGGACTAAATGAGCAGTATTATCCTTTCGGGATAGGGGGACAACAGCAAGTATACATGGGCAGAATGGATAGTGGGATTGTAGAGAAACTCCAGGAGAAAGATCAATAATTACATGAAGTGGCAATGAATGTGAAGTACAGCATGAGAAACCTGACAGAATTGTGCTCTTTCTACCCTAAGTGAGGCAAAGTACGAAATTCAGGATGTAAGAGAAAAATGGGATTTTTCTCTGTTGTCGGTAGCTTTTACAAGTGGAGTTATTTAAAAAATAATGGCAAGAGCTAACTTCACTTTGGACTTTGTCACAGTTTGAGGGACTTGGAAAAGAAGGATAAATATGGCTCATACAGACTTTAAAGCAGCTAAATGCAATTGCAGAATGAATTACTTCAGAGTTACATGCAGTTATTAGAGTAAGTGTAAGGTGTTATCTCTTCAAAATGGCCAAAGAAAATAAAATGGGAACCTCCAAGCAATAGTATTCTGACCTCACCAAATGCCTTTGTCTAATTTAGACTGCGTTAGCAATTGAGTTCTTCACAAAATCCATGGTAGGAGAGGGGAGGATTTATAGACAGCATAATGTCCTTACGGGATTCACACAGTGAAATTATCAAATGCATTTAAAAATACAAAATTAGCACATTTCATCCATAAATTTCCAAAGTTATATTTTAAAAGGAGGACATTACCTAACTCCACGTGAACTAAATGACTTTAAATCAAATGAGACAATTTATGTTTGGAAGATGTTTACACTTGAAATAAGAGCATCATTTAACATTTTTTTTGCCTTTCTCTCACACTGATTTATCTCCCAGATTTGTGGAGGTCACTCTTATTGGTAGAAGTCAGCATTTGTTGTGTTTTGCAATGCAAAAATTCTTTTCATTCCCTAACACTAGAACAATATTTCATTGAATTGCTCTGGTTTATTAGGCTAGTTGCACAGATGTCCTCTCTTCCTGAGCCAGATGTACAGAGTGCTGCTTCCAGCTTAGCCCAAACTGGAACATGTTGACAGAATAACATAACTGAGACCAGACATATTGCATTTTACACTAAAGGTCATGCAAAAAGCACAGGCTGCATATAGCATGGGCTGTTTTACATAAACACACATTTGGTTCAGCTTTGGTATAGGGATTACTGAAAGAATGTTCGGGGAGGACAAGCTATAAAGCAGTTGGAAAGATCTGACTGTTGTTGAATGAATTACCCCAAACTGGTACATCTCTGTCAGAACAAGTGTGAAGGGCTCTCTGCAAAAGGAGGTGAGAGAAAACCCTCTCAGAGGCAGAAGCTACTTGGCAAGTTGAACAGGAGATTTTCCAAGGACTTTTCCAGTGCAGTGGGATTGGTTCAGTACTGTCCTTAACTTGCTAATACATTTTGCCAGCAAAAAGGACTCATCAGAGGAGAATAAGAAATCAAATTGCCCAGCAAGGAAGTTGTATGAATGCAGGCAAAGCCAGGGTGTTCCCAGTGGCTGCAGTATCTGTTTGGATGAGAGCTTGAGGGAAGCATTCATGGATCCAGATGTTACAGATGGGGAAGGATTGTCCTTCAGAGCAGCCACAACTTGAAATGTGTGAATGTCACACTCACATGAGCTGAAGAAGCAGACAAGGACCTGGAGCCAGATTGGTTCACAGAATCACAGAATGGTTTGGGTTGGAACAGACCCCAAAGAACATCCAGTTCAACCCCCCTGCCATGGGCAGGGACACTCCCACTACCCCAGGGTGCTTCAAGCCCCATCCAGCCTGGCCTGGAACACTTCCAGGAATCCAGAGGCAGCCACAGCTTCTCTGGGCACCCTGTGCCAGTGCCTCCCCACCCTCACAGGGAAGAATTCCTTCCCAATATCTAATCTAGTCCTATTCTCTGTCAGTGTGAAGCCATTTCCTCTTGCCCTGTCACTCCAGGCCCTTGTAAACAGTCTCTTTCAATCTTTCCTGTAGGTTCCCTTCAGGCACCGGAAGGCTGCGATTAGGTGACCCCAAAGCCTTCTTACCTTCTGTTCTAGGAAGAGGGTGCAAAACCAAACCAGGACCAAAATTCCCAATATTTCTACGTTAACCAGGTTGGTCTCAAGTGGTAGAAATCTTGCATGGTACATGCCATGCTGCCCTCAATCCTGGTAACAGAGAGGGGACAAAACCCCTCTGAATTCCGGCATTCACCTGTGACTTGCCACAGGGTTGTTTTGTTTGTTTGGGCTTTTTTTTTTTTTTGCAAGAAACTTAACCACTCTCAGTTTTCTGATCTGAAAACTGATACAATCATTAACTTCCTAAGGAGTCTGTTCAGTTTAATTAATCAGCGTTCATAAAGTCTTTGAATTAAAAGCACAGTACGGACTGTAAGTGCCAAGGATTACTGGTACTACAAACAAATGAACAACAGCAAGTGACTATAAGCACACTGCAAAGGAGGAATGTCATTAAGGAAAGAGGTCCCATTTCAAGCTGCCAAATACAAAGGAGTGAGTCATTTATTTTCAGTATGAAAAACATTTCAATGTTGTTCTTTAAGTGATTCTGCTTATGATCATTACTCCTTAGCTAACTGCTATAAATACTTTGAAGTGGTGACACGGTCTTCTATTCCCACCTAGAAATGCAGAAGAAGAGGAGAGGAAAATAGAAAAATAAAAATAGCTGAAGAAGGCATGTCTGCTTTGCCACATGCTAAATTCAGTCATTTTTGTCTGATGCACAGTTTTGCCTTTTTTTTCCCGAAGACATCTCTGTGTGTGTGAGGACTGTACTGCCCCAGCTTTGTTGTTACAGTCTGACCAAGATTTACGAGTTGGTAACTGTCTAAATTCTGGATCACAAAGCATTGTTTTTGTTCTCTGCTGACCTTAGCTGTGACCTCTGGGACTGCAGGCAGAGAGAAATGTGTGACTTGGGTACAGTCAGGCAGGGTAACGCAATCTGCTGGCACTGCTAAAGCACAGCGTCACGTTTCTGTGACACAGTGCATTAAATTGGCCCGCAAAGGAGTTGCAAAGGGTACAAGAGGTGGGAGGAATTTCTGTCTTAAACATTTTCAAGCAATGCCCCAGCTCTCTTGGATATACTCAGTACCCCCAGTGACAAATGAGCGGGTTATGAGTTAATTGTCAGGTTAATTTAGCATACAATATTCTGGCTGGGTTTTGCGGTGGTTGTGGTTTGAAACAAAACTGTGGAAATCCTGCTACCTGAGATTTTGGAGCAGGAGGTGTGTGTGGATACATATACCTACTTTTTTTTATTCATTACAGTGACGAGTGCATTTGCTGCCCATGTTCTGTTTAATGAGGTGCACAGAGCAGGCTGGTCTCTCCCCCCGTGCTCCTGCCTGGCTGCCAGACCACCCAGCCCTCCTGCACCACAAGGGCTGTTCTCATGCACTGCCTCACCTACACAGCACCTCTGCCTGGTCCTTGCAATAGAAAATCTCTTCATATACAGCAGGGCTGCCAGTTCTTCACTAACATAAGGCTACTGAGATATTTTAACCCTCTGAAGGAGAATCTTCTTCCAAAGAAGGCACTAGAGAGACACTTGTTTAAAACTGGAGGCAAATTGGACCCAGATCTCCAGTAGGAATTGTCTCCATTCCCTCCTCTCATGGAGGCAGTGACAAATGGCAGCCAAACCCTCTGGATGATGCTGCACGAATTGGCTGAGACAGGATCATTAGGAAAACATGGGTTTGCTGAGCTCACCAAGTGACAGGGCTGTGTAACTCACAGGGCACAGTGACCCAGCAGGCATCACTTGGAGAGCAAAGAAAATCCTTCCTGCTCTTTGAAAGGCTGAGCCTATGATCTTCCCTTTGGGAAAGAAGTGGCAGCACATGGCAAGGAACTGGGGGCTCCCAGAAACAGAGGAGGCAGAGAATAAAACTTTCAGAACTATCTTTCTGATCAAGTCTGTTATTTGTTTCACATAGGAATTTGCCAATCAGTAAAAATTGATTTTACCCTCAGAGCACTGAGAGTTCCTAATTTGAATTTAGCTTTGAATATCTGCTGCTGGAAATTTGTCACAAAAGCCAGTGCACATTGGCTGGGACACGTGGCCTTTTACCTTGCTGATTCCAGAGGAAAGTTGGTGGTGGTTATTAGGTATGAATTTTTCCCACGTGATAGTGGTTTGGAGAAGAGCAAGAACTAACTTGGAGCTCTAAGGAGGTTCTTGGCTCTGCTATTTTCAAAGCTGTAATTCTGGTCCTATGTGGAAGTGGCAGTGGAGAAGCTGAAAATTCCATGGCTCCTACAGAGGACGAGCCCCCTGCAGCACAGGCACCTTTCTGGCAGGTATGAGGTGAAGGTGACTGCTGAGGTCAGGGTGGGATCCCTGCTCTGTCCCTTCCCACACCTTTAGAGCATTTAGAGAAGAAAAATTCTGGTCTCCAGCTCTGTCACTCACAGACTTCTTTGCAGAAGTATGTTTCTTGCAAAATAATTATAACTGCAAATTAGGAATGGGGGTGTTCAGCACCTCCTTAAATCTCCCTCATATACATCTAAAATAAAATGAGTGTTGCAAAACTATTGTAACCTTCTGGTATAGGTTCAAGTCAGACATGAAACTGAGATGCTTGTTTAGTAGGAGCAAACACTGTATATGCTTGATTTACTGCCCTTTTCTAATCCCAGCGAACCTATTTTCTGCACTAAACAGTCCAGGGTATTTGTAGCAACTTTAAATGTACAACTCAAATAAAGCACAGCTGATCTTTGTCACACCAGGCTTTCGTAGCACAGCTTTTGGCCCTGTGGGGTGCCACACCCTCAGCTCCCAGTGGTGATGCTGGTCTAGAGAAAAAGGCATTCAGAGGTGACACCTGCTTGAATCAAGGGACATTTTCCCATTGCCCTCTATGGATCACTTGGGTTCAGACCAACGTTTTCCAGGGCTTGCTGGGCAAAGTGCAAGGGGACAAGTAGAGGCATACAAGCCAAAGTTCGTTGGGTTGGGTGAATCGTGGTTTTTTGTGCTGGTGGCAGGATTCATCTTTCCTCAAGAATGTTGCTGCTCTGAGGTCCTCTAATTGCAGATGGATATCCAGGGACAGGCAGAGCCTGATGTAGCACACCAGCCTCACCATCCAGGCTGTAATTTCTTTCTGGAGAAATTACTTTCCAGAATTCAGTGGGCTTTGCTCTTATTTAAAGGTATTTTCTAACAGCCTTTTTAAGAGCCTAGTTCTCAAAGCTCTAAAATCTCACTTTGGATGTTCAGCTAAGTTATAAAAAAGAGGAGTTGAAATCAGTGTGACAGATTCTTTCCTAAGAAAGTGAGCGTTTGAGTCATTCTGAATAATATCCGCTTTATGGATGGCCCAAATCTCTAATGCCTGGGTCAAGAGCAGACCAGAGTCTAGCTGAAATCCTGAGATACCATTTAACCATATATAATAATTATGATCTTCACTTTTCTAATGACTGGAGTCTTCAGCAAGGAAAGGGAGAAGTACTGAATGGAAAATATTACTGTCAGGGTGTATTTTACTACCTGAAGTATTTTATTGACTGCTTCAAGGAAATCAATGCCTTAAGTAAGCATAACTACATTAGGAAAAAAGAGAGATTGTTATATGCATTCCTGTGTGTTAAGTTCCTGCTGTATGTTTTATGTTACATGCAACTTGTTGAGCTGGTTAGGGTTTAGGAAATGCTTGAGAAAGGAAATGATCTTGACATTTGCAATTTATTTGTAAAACAGATGCAGAAACTGAAGGTTAAAAAAAAAAAAGATTTGTCTAAGTATATGATGGCATAAAAATTGGAATAAAATGCGAAATAAATCATAGGGACATATATGGAAAACAAATGCATTAAAGCCAATTTAAAATTGGGAAGAATAATTCAAAAGGAGGAAACAAATGCAAGACTAGGCAACACAATATATAGCATGGACGTGCCTGGACTTTAAGTGGAGTCAGGATGGCTACGTATGTCTGCAGTTCACTGCAGCATTCACCAGGGCAAGGACCTAACCCCAAACCTTTTGCACAGGTTTAAGCAGGGTACAAAGGGCTTATGCTCCACGTGTTTTAGAAACAACACAGGTACCTATTAATGTTCCAAATGTGTATTTCTATTCTAAATTCATTACTGTGAATTAACACATCAAAGACCTACTTATTTCCAACCATCACATAATCAGAATTTCCTGAGCAGCTCCCAATAAAGCTGATGGCATCCTTAGCCCAGCACTGAGGTATCTCAGTGTAGATGTACATTTTAAGGACTTCTGGGTCATCATATGGTCAGCAATGTATTTCCTCCTGTGGTTAATCCCTCAGATGCCACGCTATGTTTGCCTTGAGGCTTGTTTCAAGGTCTTGATTAACGCCACCACTCCATGCCTAGTTAAGCTGGCAGAAGCCTGTTCTGCAACCAAAATGGGTTTCCTGTCCCCCCGTGCTCTCCAGATGGTTGTTCGTGCTCTCTCCCCCTGTGTCGGCACAGGTGTTTCTCCGACCATGCAGTGAGAGATCAGAAAACTGATCTCAGTGTAAACTGACCTGGTTTAAAAAAGAAATGCCTGCTTTTCTGACAGGCCATTTCCTTGCCCTCACTGCATGAAGGGGCAGTGACAGCGGGGCTCCTTCTCTGCTCAGCTGCTCTGGAAGTCTGGGGAAGTGCATGAAAATACTTGTGCAGTCTCCAGGTATCAGTGTCCACCTGGATCCCGGGCCTCCTTACAGACCTGCACGAGGAGAACATTCACCCACCACCAAGCTGCTGAAGCAGCAGCTCCCTCTGCCAATACCAGCCATATAAGCAAGGCCCTGTGGGATTTGCAGCCACTGTTTGGTAGAAATTGCTGGTGCATGCACTCTTCCCTCACAGTGAGGGAATTCCTTACAATAGAAATCAATCCAAACTTTGCCGCTAAATACGTTCTGATTTTAGACCTTTAAAATCTGGGAAGGTTTTCTCACTGGTGAGGTTCTAGGCTGCCATAGTATATTGTCAGTTGCATAGGAACAGCTTGATACTTCCACACTAAAATCCAAATCTCATGGTCTCTGTAGACACTGCAGTTCCTTTTCATTTCCTTTAGATTAGGAATATTCAGTTTATTCCCTAAAGGCTAGATTCAGTCCACCAGAAAAGATCATCAAGTGTGAGAAGAGGATAAATTGCTTGGTGGCCCCAGCTTGTTTACAGACCCCATTTTTTATGAGCACAGTGATCTTCCACCTCGCATCACCTGAAGTGTCCACCACAAGATACAGCCGTGTCCCTCTCCCTGACATGACAATGACATCTCCCCACGTGATGGCAACACACAGGGAAGTGAGATTGTACAGCCAGGTGCCACTGCCTTTTCTGTCACATGGCTGATTACACTGCAGCAAGTCACCTGACCTAACTTTTCTCACTCGTTCAAAACAAAAACTATCACACTGTGCTGGATACGAGCGTTTTGGTCAAATAGGAGCTACAGCTTTGGCCGTTGTAAGGAACAGCTCTGAGTTCTCTAAGTGGTTGTGGTTCCCACACGTCCTCATTGTGGTTTATTACCTGAGTACGGATTCAGCAGGTTTATTTATAAGATCCTGCTTACCCTCACATGGCTTGGCACAAGGCTTTAGAAAATGGGATAGGTTTGGGCATCTCCCACATATGGAGTGGTACCAAAGCTATTCAGATGACTGGCATTCCTAGTGAAAGGACAGAAGATGAAGATGAATGCAATTCAAATTTTTGGGTTGATGATTTGCATTTTAACTGGGTACTATCCCAACTCTAACAGCAAAGTCTGTATATTGACCTGAAGCGTGCCTGGTAAGGTTTTAAAAACGAATTTGATTAGTTTGTGAAAAAAACCCAAAACCTGTTGTAGAACACAGCTTTCTACCCAAATATCAACAAGGCTTTTAAGTGTTTTTAAGCTTGATTCCCTGACATCAGGGATCAGGATTTCTTAAATGCTACGCAAAGATTGTAGAGGAGAGTCTGGCTGCTTTTGGACTCAGGTGTGCTCCAAAATACTCTTCTTGTCCATCTGAGCCGTGTTTTGACACAGGTCCAGAATGACACAAGCTTCTGATGCAGAAGCTGCTCCTGCCCTTGCGGCTGAGCCGGGTGCTCGCGGTCCCCGGCACAGAGGACATTCCCTGCACTCCTGGTGACAGCGAGCCAGGTGGGAGCAGTGTCCTTCGTGAGCCTGCCCACCCTGCACTCCTCCTGCCATCGCCGGTGCCTGGAAATGATGCTGGTGTGGAAGGTGGCAGAGCCAGAATGCAGCCGCTTCTCTTCTCTTCTCATCAATGAACGTGAGCTGGTTTGATTAGGGGTGCAGCAGAAGCATCTGTGGCTGGCCTCCCTAGCACAATATCTGAAATACGCCGTCAGGACCTCAGCCCCCCTTCCAACTGGTTAGACTTAATTAAAGCTGCATGCTTTTTTCTTAAAATAATAGCAACTGCATCAGGGAAAGAAGGTAAAGCAACAAAAAAATAGAAATATATCGTAAGATGGAACAGGCATATCTTAACAAGGATTGAAGGAAAACCAAAACTCCTTCAAGTCTTTGAACTTTTAAGAAAGAGAGTAAAGGCAAAATGAATCATTGACACTATAATAATTAGCTCAATTTACAAGCTCTTGTGGAAGATTTTTTTTTTCCTCAAACAGGTATTTTGGAATTCAAATTCTATTTTTGCTCTTGTGTTTTATCTGCGTTTGAGGTAAAGTGTGAAATTTCCTCTAAATGCCACCCCACAGTAGTTCATCCTTAGGATATTGTTTTAAACATAATTGAATTGCTGGGGTACATTAAACATTGCAGCGTTTTAAGCAGGGGAAATAATTTAATGATGTGGTCTTTAAGACAGTTAATTAGCCTGGCATGTATGAAAGTGTAACAAGAACACCACCTACTGTAAAAGTGAATGTTCTACACTCCGCAGCACTAATTCCTGATAGCTTCACCCTGCATGGAAATCATTAACCCCTTTTTTGTCAAATATTTTTAGGCAAAATTACTGAGTTTGGAGTTGGTGATCATAGCTCTTGCCTACATTAGCCAGAGGAAAAATCCAAGAGGTAAAATAAATCACAATCGGTTTAAACATCAGGACCGATCCTTTCTGAAAAGATTATTCTGGGGTCTGATACAAGTCATTTTCATAATGATGATGGATTTTTTAGCTGGAAATAGTAAGGATTTAAATAAAATTTCTGGTGATGTCAGAACAGTTTTTAGAAAATTGCTTGTGGTGACCCTTCTGCAATATTGCTGTGCTGCTGGCTTGATTTTTCCACCATAGGATGGGCTGGAAGGGATAACATCCAGCACTCGCTCGGTGGCCTCGGCAGGATGTGACAGAGGTCACAGTGCAGGGGAATTTCCGTGGTCCCTCCACAGCTCTCCAGCTCTGTGTTTTTGAGGACAGCCAGCAGGATCTGCATCTCCTGTGCAGCCTGAGCCGGTGGGGAGCCGAGTCCCACCGAGCCCCTCGGGGTCCAGGAGCTCTCTGCTCCCAGAGAACTGCTGGCGCTTTGCAGCATTTGCCTGCTCGTCCACATTTGTCTCAAAGCGAGGCAGGACAGAGGCTTCCCAAAAAAGTCTGCAGGGTTGGACCACCCGGAGTGTTCAAAACGCCATCACCAGCTTTTATCAGAACTCACACAAAGCGTGGTGTATCTTCGGCTTTTAAGCTTTGCCTCTTTATCTTGCACTAGCAAAGCCGTGATATTTAGTGGCTGTAAAAACAGTCCAGGTTTGAAATCCCCAATCCTCAGGGATCTTTTGCCCCTCACATGAAAGCCACTTACAGTTAGTTATAAATGACCACAGGGCTTCTGATTTTCCGTATTGCTGGGACAGTTGTGACACAATTCAATGAGATGATAACTCCTTCCAGTAAGTGGATCAAAAAAAGAAAGAGGAATCTGATGGGGAGAAACAGTGAGGGAATTCTTCAGGGAACAAAGCGTAGTTCTGGCCCTGTTGAAGGCGGTAGAGATGTTGCTCTTATTTCCAATAGCTCCCGATTTTACTCAAAGTCACTTTCTGCTTTTATGTCTGCTGCTGAAAGTGTTGAGCACAGCAGAATTTTCTCTTCCAGTCAGAGAGCAGATTTCGTGTTTTGCAAGCGACGCTGAGCACTGGCAGGGACGGGAGCATTCCTGATTAAACAAACTCCCTAATAGACCAAGTCTTGCGCTGCTAAACTCGCATGCATTATTGCGCAGGAGGCCGAGCATATTTCAGCCACAATGATGGAGTGGGCAGCACTCTGTCAGATCAATTATGTACAAGGCCCATCTTCTCTATGATTCCCTCGATTTTTCCTCCTGACAGTTCACCTTGTGCCCAACCTTCTGTTCTCACAGAGAAAAACCTGCAGACAATAGAAAACCTAAGGCTGTTTTTCCTCGCCACTAAATGGCATAAAGTAACTCTTTCCTGTCAGGTTCCTCATGACTTTTCACACAAATTTATCTTCCCCAGTTTAGGGAATTTATAGCCTTTCTACGTCTTTCTTTCTTTCTTTTTTGGTTCTCTTTGGCAATGTCACGAAGACGGTGAGTGCACACTAGAGTGGTCCCTGCCTGTTAACAGCACTGCAGTGGTGGCAGCTCCTCCAGCCTGCTCCAGCCCCAGTGAGGAGCAGCCGTGCTCAGACCCTGCCCATGTCCCATCCCAGGGCAGGAGACCTGGGCCGTGCTGGGTTATGGCCTATTCCACATCCTGCCCATGCAAAGGGCACTGAGCTCAGGCTTTAGCAAATGTTTCTTTTCATGGCAGAACACACCATTGCCCATGGAGTATGAATCCTAGGAGAGACCGTTCAGTTGCCAGTCAATTACCTGATGCAAGTGGCCTCAACCATTTATAATCAGTTCTGCCCTGCAGTATTTAATTCAAAGAATGAAGCTGAATTAATAAGTGAGGACCAGTGTCGGACATACTGCCCAGATTTACTCAAAGCAGATTTCATGAGAGTGAGGTGCTGAGTAAAAATGAACTGAGTGGTGTGAGCTGGGGCAGCTTCAGAGAAGAGAACTGAGCTGGTGCCTCATCTTTCTCCATCCTGTAAGTCAAACTATACAGCTGGGTCAGCAAAATAAGTGTGGTGCTGTCGAGGCTGAAGAATACCAGGGAAAGACAGCAAAGAGAGAAGCTGTTGAACAGCTTAGGCAAAGTTTCTTTTATTCCTTCTGTGCAGAAGGAGGAAATATATGAGCACATGTTGAATTCCTGTGAACTCACTTGCGTGCGAGCAAAACCAACACAAAGCTCAATTAAGCAATCAAGTCCATTGTTACAGACGGGGTTAGATTCCCCATCTATCAGAAGTAGAAGTAGTACCAAACTGAAACAAAGCTCAGACAGCTGTGTGTGTACAAACACAAACCAGAAATTATGGCTATCAGGGGCCTCCTGGAGCCCGTACAGCACACTGGTGGTGGGAAGTTCGGGACCCTTTCTCTGCCTTTGGTGGAGCTGTTGGAGCCATCCCTGCAGATGAAATTTCAAACGAAGAGTTTTGGCTTAGCTACACTGTTCCAAGCAGCAGTGTTTGTGATGTGTGCAAGGGGAGAGAGCCCCACACTGCCTGCACAGGAGAGGAGCTGCCTTGGAGTTGGTGCAAAGCACATTTAATGCAGCCAGAGCAGTCGGGAGCTCCGGGGAGCTGGGGCTGCACAGACTGCTCCAGCCGAGGATACGAACGCATTTTTTTGGTTCAGGTTGATATCTTCCACTGATGCCTTGTCTTCCCAACAAACTAACTTCCTTTCCGAACCTCCCTCTCCTCTGATAAAAAGACTGTCTTTTGATAGGGCAGAAATTAAGCTGTTTTTCTACCTGTGTCACTTGAACCTGAGGAGAATTCAAGGTCCTGATAGTGTGGCTTTTCCACAGTCTTTTTTTACTTCTCACCATTTTCCATTTTACTTTGATCTGAAGGGTTCTGCTCTCACTTTCTAATTTCACTTGTCTCTCCCTCTGTAATGAGAATCCAGGTAGCAGATATTTTATGTGATATACTGTATCAAGAAGTCACAACACTGTGGGGTCACCATGTTATGGAATAAAGACTACACTTGAGAAGTGCAATATTTATCCATGGGAAGTCATTACATTCTTTGATTGAGAAATAATACTCTCCAAGACAAACTTAACATTTTTGGTCTCTGATATCCAAATTGATTTTAAAAAGGAGATGGTGCATAATTAAAATTCAAGTTTCAATAGCTAAGAAATACGCAGTAAAATGTTTTCAAACGTATGCAACTGCTGTTATGTGGTATAATTTTTTTTTTTTTTTAGCTACCTGATTCTCTTGTCAGTGACTAGAGCAGAATCTTTTTAAAAAGTGTCCTGGAATGAGCAAGGTTACATCTTTAAAGATACCTCATGTATCTTTAGCAACAAAGAACAATGAGTCTTTTCTCAGTGGAAAAGGTCAGCCCTTTATATGGTCTCTGATATTTAAGGTTTTAATTAGAGATCAACTATGTAATGATGGTGCCTGATGGTGCAGTGTTCTGTGTTGTAAGTCTGACTGCAGATAGCCTGAGTCCTTGAATGCTTTTACTTCCTATTTGGGCATATTTCCAGTAAATACCTAGAATAATAGACCACTAGGTGAAGTTACAACCTCTAACCATTATTCCAGTGAAGAACAGTGAGAAAAACCAATCAGCTGGAATCTGGTGCTGAAAAAGAACGAAGTTTACCTGAAAATTACGAGGCAGTGACTCGAGAAGATTTAACCCTGCTGGAGATCTCTGTAATTCCAGTTCCTACCACTCCTGCCTTTCTGCCGGGTGCACTTTGGAAAGAAGGGGCCCAATAACCTACATTACAAGTGAATATTTCAATCTGACAGCTCACTCTCTCTGACAGCAGTGCTGTGACAACACGTCTGGGTCAGATTCAACACGATTATGTAAGCCACCAACCAAACCTTTTTTGGAATACATTAAAGGCTGCTTAAGTACAAAACCCACCCATGCAAATCTTAAAATGCAGGGAAATATTTGGCTAAGGAGAGCTTTGGACACCCCTTTGTGCCCACACATTATAGCAAGCAATCACACTGAGAAACAGCCTCCACAAGAAACTCTTTGCATTTCCAGCATCCAAGAAATCTAACACATGCCCAAATTCCTCTGCAAAAGGAACAAACCTTAACTCTGACCTCAGCTGGAAGTTGGCACCGCCAGTTTTGGAAGGAGAAGCTCTGACTGCTGGCACCTCTTGAGTGGAAGTAGACAGGGGAGGGAAATCAGCTCTAGGAGAACGTCTGCCTGGACAATGTGGGCTTTTTTCCCAGTCTTCAGCATAATGTACAACATTTCTTAAATCACTAGTTTGTATCCAGGACTGGAAATGCCATCTTTGGTTTCTGGGAAGGGGATGAAGATGATAGGACTCAAGGTGAGAGACCCCGTCCTTTCTGGCAGGGCTCTGGTAGGTTTTGGCCAGAGGCACCAGACAGATGGTTGGTGTGACTGGAAGCTCAGCCATTTCTTTTGAGTTGAAATCCTTTCTCAGTGCTTCTGGAGCCCTTCAGCTGCATTTTATTTCTAACTTGACCGTTTTGAGTTTGATTTAAAGAGGGCATTCATAAGCAGAGAGAAAGGTGTCCACAAAGGGCTTTGGAGCGCTTGGACTTGTTTAATATTAGCAGCTCAGAGGCTTCCTGTGCAGGCAGCGTTTCACAGCTCCTGAAACAACTTTTCATGCCACTGGTTCATCATCTGGTGCTCCAGCCATTTATCCAGTCCAGCCATCAACCTGTCTGGGCAGAAGTGGGGGCACGGTGGAACCGAGAGGGAAGCAGCGCCCGGAGGAGCCGCGGTCAGAGCCGCGGTTACGGCGCAGGGACTGGATGCTCTGGGTTTGAGTGGCACTGGCAGGGCTGGCTCCAGGCCAGGCACTGCGATGGCCTGAGGGACACGTCCCTGCGAGGACAAGGGCTCTCAGCTCCCGACGAGATATCACTTATGAGGCATATTTCATGCCCTCAACAGTGGCCTCTCTCACCTGAATGTCATGTCAGTGTCACCGGTTCTTGCTGAATTTGGAGCTCAGCAGTTCCTGGGAGCTGGGAGCATCTGCCTGGAGGCAGGATATCGCTTATCAGCATCTTGGTTCTTTAGGAGGCTGATTCTCCAAACTGCTGCTGAGCTGTTACTCAAAGGCTTTCAGCTGAGAGAGAATGAAATGCTTTGCACCCCACTCGTGAAGGGCTGCTGATTCCTGGGGCACCAAGTCAGGACACCCAAACCAGCTGGGACTCTGCCTGTCCTCCCTGGAGGCAGAACTGAGCTCACCAGGTGCACAAGACAAGAAGACTGTGCAGAGAAAACCACTCTAGTAGGACACATGAGCAGGAAGGGACTTCACTCAAATGAAGTCGCCTCAGTACCATCCCACAGTCATTAACAATATTAAAAAGAAATTAGACTGAAAGAAGATCAGTTCCTGTGATGTTGAAAGGATGCAGTGACAAGGAGCCACTCACAGAGGCACAGATGTAGCTGTGAGTATTGTACCAATTCCTCAAGTCAAAGGAAAATTCAGTTACTAACAGGGGCTGTCCCCCCTTTCATTAAAATGGCACATGGTGGCAGATCTTGTGTAACACTGCTAGGGTTAGTGGAAGTTCTTTGGATCTGCAGACTTTGCAGATCTAAGCAGACTTTGGCCCCTCTGGTTTTAAATGCTCCAGGAAACCTGTACTTCTCATGCAGGATAAAAAGTGGTCACGATACTAAATTTCGTCATTTCCTCATCATTCACTGTGTAAGCAGGCAAAGAAAACACACATTGTGCTGTTTTAGAAAGGAATACTCTCCTTGGGGCTACCAAGTAAGAACATCATGTTTCATATAGGTGATCTGCAAGGTATTTGATTATTTGTAAAAATCCCTGTGATTCAGCAGCACTGTGGGCTCTGTGAATCAGGAGGTGATGTGAAGGGATGTTTATTTGAAAGTCTTGTCTCCCTCAGCGGCCCATATCATCTCTAATCCTCAGAGACCCACTTCCTCTCTTCCAGAAACAAGATCTTTCCTTCACAGCCTGGTTCCTGTACTATGTTGACCTCCCTGCCTCGGATTTTGAGGTTACACATCAGTGGAGGAGTTAGGTTCAAGTATGAGTTCTCTGACAGGGGTGTAAATTTTCTGAGGTATTATTTACACATGTGAAAATATGGTTATTTGTTTTCTTGTAAAATCAGCTACTGTTGCTGATGGTTGGGGAAGAGAAATTCACCCATCACCTGTACCAAGTACCTGCAGTTGTACCTGATTCAGGCTGAGAAATGAAAGTCTTTCTGAAGGAGACATTCACAGAGCCATCGATTGTTACAAGAACAAACAGGACCGATGTTTGAACTCCTGTATAACACAAACATCCACGCTGATGCCTTTTTAACCTCAGGCTTATCTTTCAGAGATTCATTTGCTCCTAGCATGAACCCAGATGGATGAGCTACTTATAGGCATGTCGTATCTCCCAACAGATCTACAAGGGAAGGAGACCTTGCCTCTGATTTTTAAACACATAGTCAGCTTTCATTTTTAATGGACATTCAAATTCTTGTGCTCTAAGCAAAGGGAATGGAAATCAGTACAAAAAGAGGGAAAAATGGAAGAAAATAATTTAATTTCTGGTACTTTAGTTTCAATAATTTTATTAGTATTGCCCCTGTGCAGTCCCATACTGCTTTCTATTACTTTCCTGTACTAGCTGCACTCGTAACAGTAAGAGGCACAGTGGCCCATGACTGGGTAGGTCAGCATTTTTTATTTCCTTTCAGCTCACTCTAATGAAAAGCACATGCATCCAGTAAATCTTGCCTTTTCCCTTATTAAACCAGTCGATGTTCATTACTGAGGTCTGTGCCTGGCTGGGTGGGAATCAATAAGATGATCCTTTTAATCGCCTTAGTAATCAACAAGCGATTTCTTATTTCAATCTCAGCCCAGTAGTCATTGAAATCCAATGATTTATCTGCATTACACATGCACTCACACACAGAGTAGGGAGGTTTATGTGTGTACAACTAGAGAGAGAAAGGCTGAATTTTGCAGTACACTTTAAGTGATTGTGCCAGAGAAATACCCACAATGTCATTATTTGCTTGCTGGTACCCAGTACCCACGTGCCCTGGATGACTGAGTGGGAGCTGGATGTTATGCCTACAATGCAATGAATGAAACTGCAGAAAATAAAAGGATTTTAATGGAGGGAATGGCCAAAAGGGCCATTTTACCTGCCCTAAACCCACCTTCCTGATTTTCCGTCTCATTCCCACGTCTGCCTCATCCAGACAGACGGCACAGCGTTGCTGAGAGCACACTGTGAGCACGGATCTGCTGCACAACCATGGGCAATATTTGCCCCTTGCTGCCTCATCTTCCCCAGCTGCAAAGCAGGGATAGGTGGGCTGATTACCTGTAAAAGCTTCAAGGAATGCTATTGTACAAGAGCATTAGTTCTGTCTAAATCTTGACTGCGTTTCAGAATTCAATGTTGTAGTTCCAAAACTTCCACACAGGGAGGGGAGGCTCCTGCCAGCCTTCCTCTGTGGAGAGGTTCTGGGATGTTATTAGGGCTGGTTTTCTGAGTAAGGATTGTTTGCACAAGGGAGCTAAGCCAAGAAGTGCACGCTGGTGATGTATCTGTATGAAATTTAGTTTGACTGCCCAATCAAAGTATTTGGGCAGGAATGGCAAAACCCTGACCGTGTTGAAATAAACAGCAAGTGTTCTGTTGATTTTAGTGATTTTATCCCATATTTTCTTGCTGCTGAATGATCATTAGAGTATGAATCACGGAGCGTGTTAATAGATGGAAAATTGGACACAGGGAATTTTCCCTGCTGATTTATAAGCTTTGGTTTTGGGGGAGGAGAAAATGAAAGGAGAAGGAGAAAGAAAAAAAAAAGTCAAAGTGCAAGTGCATCAAGTGCAGGCGTCGGAGCATCTTTCAGCTGTGCCTCCTGTTACGTAAGGCTGGGCTGTGTTTGGGCTGCAACTTGACACTGCCCCTTTCTCCCCCAAACAGAGCTTTTTCTCATAAAATTCACTCAGGCACTTCTTCTCAAGTTCTTCATACACTTTTCGCAAGAAAAAAGAAATCATTCATATCTCTCAAAGAGAGTCTCGGATTCTTTAGATATTTTCCATTATAAGCTTTTGGCACCATTATTACCCACGGATCAAGTTACTTTTCTGATCCCCCTTCTTTCATCTACTAAAAATGGATTATTTCATTATTAGCCTGGAACCGTTACTGTTCACAGAGATCAGGTCTGTATATGAACAATGCCTCCTCCAGTATATTACTGAAAATCCCGGGGCAGTTGTAAGGTTTCCTTTAAACACTAGAACTCTATTTTTTGTGAGATCTGCGTGGTGGCAAAGGCTCTGAAAGGCCGTTCCTTTTCTCTGAATTCTACAAAAGCTAAATATGGCTGTTTTCAATAGTTTATGGAAGATCTTAAGTGGTTTGCATGCCCAACACATCAGAATATGTGTATATATTTGCAATATCTAGACTGGCATTTATTGTGATTTGGGTATAGTTTAACTATTTAATTAAGAGTAACTATAGTTTAACTATTTAATTAACTGTAATTTGATGTTGCTGTCATGTCAAATCTGTTGGTGTATTAAAAGAAGTCCAGGGAAAAATGGCCAGCCAGAGTCACTCTAAAATTTCCTATTTGAGCAGTTCAGAGAGTGGGGAACACTGCTGGCTGTTGTGTTTCCAATTTCTATTTTTCTGGTCTTCGTCTGCCTCCAGAAGTGCATCTGTCCACATGTGGATCTCGATTTAAGAAGCAGGGAAATCTCTGGGAAGGAAATGCAGACCCACCTCATGAACTGGAAAGGGATTGTTTTCAAATCGCTGTAGGAGACAGTCCTGCTCTCCTGTTTCTGCCCCACTTCCCAGTTTCTGTGGTGAAAACCACCCCCAGCATCAGAGATCTCATGACTGTGGAAATCTATGAAACGGGGCAGAAATCTCAGTCTTGCAGGTCCTGGGACAGTGCCCTCAACTGCACAACTATTCCTGCTTCCCCTCCAAGTCCTTCATGCAGACAGCAACAGTGCCAAACCCCAATCCCACTGCCAGCACCTCTGCTCCATCTGCTCAGAGCAAAACATTCTCTCATGCCCTCTGAGCACTTTCTGGCAGGAGAGCACCTGTCCTGTGAGGAGTGGGCTGAATCCTTCCTGCAATTTCAGCAGGGACCACCAAAATTAACAGAATCATCAGAACGGTTTGGATAGGAGGGGACTTTAAAGCCCATCCCATTCCACTCCCTGCCATGGGCAGGGACACCTTCCACTATCCCAGGTTGCTCCAAGCCCTGTCCAGCCTGGCCTTGGACACTTCCAGGGATCCAGGAGCAGCCACAGCTTCTCTGGGCACCCTGTGCCAGGGCCTCACCATCCTCACAAGCAAAAATTTTTTCCTAAATAATCCTGAGCCCGTGACAATTTCTAGATGCCAGCAACACAGGCAGTGGCAGAACAGATGGAACCACAGGTAGAGCACTCGCTTCCCATCCCCACTCCTCTGAGAGAGCTTGAATTCTTTATGTCCTCCATGTGCCTGCTAATTAAAGTGTCTTATCTGGTTAGACTCCATCATAACTTGTTTTCTACTTAATATGAGACAAATGGTTTACATAGGTAGAGACCTGAGTTAGACACTCTGTTCCTACACAAATGAGGTGATCTCAATATTTTTAGGATTTATTTATAATGACCTGTTTCCTTCTCTGTTTAGTTTAATTTAATTGAACATTTTATTTCTTTTTACTTTCATGTTCCCTCCTTTCTGTGCGTGCCATTTCCATCCTCATTCAATCCCATGTTGACGAGGCAAGGAAAAAAAAACCCAGAACACCCCACCATCGATTGCAGTTGCCTAGGTTTGATTCTGAATCTGGAATTTAGCAGGAATCCTCCGTTACGCTGAATTATCGCACAGAGGCGAGCGTAACATCTTTGTGGGATGTGGGCTCTTCCAGACTCTTTGTCCTCCATGGTAATGTCCCAATCACACTGAAGTGCTCCCAAATGTGCGAGGACTATTTAAGCTTTGTAAATGCCGTCCTCCAAAAATCACTCCACATAAATGTTTCATGTCTCTCCTCTGCGATGCACAGGCCCCAAACATTCAGCTGTGAGGGTGTTTATATTTGTGGAACTCTCTTGAACATTTGCTGTGGATTTCAAACAGCTGCTACACTGAAGCACTGGGAATAGTAAGATCATGAATATTCAGGTGAAGCCACTGGAATGAACAGCCGTTAATAGAATAAATGCCTAAACAGTTGTGTAAGGCTTATTAAGACCTATTGGGGCTGAGATAATAAATTCCCTCTTTGACATGTTGCAACTACTGTAGTTTAAACATTTTGGACCACCTCTTCAGAACTGAAAGAAAAAATTATGTTAGTTCTGTGTGATAACACAATGAAACACCTGGAAGGCTTGGCGCCTGTATTAGATTTGGCAGGGAGATTGTAACATGCTAGCTCATCCCCACTTAAAATCATGGCACTGTTTATTGTGTTAGTTGTCAAGGTTATCCAAATTACATACAGTCTGGGCTGAGCACACTTATCTCATTAGAGAATATATTTTTTACTATTTTCTCTTCAAGTTTGGAGCTAATAATATTATATTTTTGCAATGGAGCAGTAACATGGACAATGTATTGCCAAGAAGAGAAACTAATCAGAACATTAAAACAAGCGAAAAAAAAAAAGCCATTCGAAGTTTTTTTATCCCAAACCCAACGAAGTTCAGGAAACCAGCACCAGTAGCCTGGCTTTGAGCCTTCAACAAAGATGGGCATCCCTGCAGCTGACAGGCCTGCTGTGGGGACTCCTTGGTGGCTGCTGTAACTCCAAAGCACTCCAAGTATCCAGAGTGGTTAATTGTTGCAGGAGAACTGTCTTTTCCTTTGAATTTAGCTGTCACGTTGCATTACGCTGTGCTGTACAGCCTGGTTCTGGCACACTGTGTCACGAAACATAAAATCCGACAGGATGCAGTGTGAGTCTTGCAGGTTAAAATTTAAAGGCAAACTCAGTAATATTTGATCAGTTACCTGCTGTCGGTTCAGATAAAGGGCGTTTGATCTCCACGAGCAGGGCTAACTTGTTCGAGGCAAACTTGCACATGGCACAGGGCTGCTCTCAGCTCTGCAGCAGCGTGAACTGGGGAGTGTCAAAGCAGCTCAGGTGCACTTGGAACTGTTAAAAATTAACCCACCTGGCTCTTTTTTTAATGTTTTCAGAAAATGATCAAACTATACCCCTATTTACTAGTCTCTGTGGGTGACAAGCAGATCCTGGGTAGTTGTTTCAAGAGGAAAATCACCTTAAAAACCCAAAGGAATGACTTAATTCCGCTAAAATTTGTACAAATTCCCAATTTTAGCACACTGCACTTTTAGAGCCTTTCTGCCAGCACTAATGGGCTTTCCTGATCTGGTTTCATGAACAATCTCAGTGTGTTTGTTGACTGCCCGCACGTATACAGCACCTGTATAAATCACCATCTGCATGAAAGCATCAGAAGCTGGTCAGGATGAAATAAAAGCTAAATTCCTGACATTTCCTTTCATCCCTTTCCCCGCACTCCTGTTTTTCTGTGACCTGTTTATCAATATGAGAACCAAATCTGTTTCGGAAACTTCAGTGTCATGGTTACATTTTGGGAGGAAGGAACAGATGGAATAGATTAATTAGTCAAACTATGTTTAAGTAGAAAGGCATTTCTTTCCATGAGTAGCCAAAGGCTAGAAAGAACATATAAGGGACAAGGAGAAGTGCCTCAGGACTTCTTCCTTGCTGGAACGGCTTCCCAGTTTCAGACTTTCAGCAGCATAAAGGGTCTTTGATTTCAGCTCCTATTAAGAAGTAGGTCAGGAGGTGCCTGATTTGCAGGAGGGCAACTTCTCCCTTCAGCTTATTGAAAGTAGCCACTCCAAAACATCTCCTGCATGTTATTTTTATAGGGACTGTGGTGTATAAAGATTCCAACCGGCTACTCCTGCGATCTGTGGGGAAGCAAATGTCCCTGCTGCTGGGATCCCTCCCTGCTTGCTCTGGCTCATCAGCAGGCGCCTGCCTAGTACAGTGCACCATCATCTGTCTCCAGTTTTCCAGAGCCTTGGGCAGAGCCTCATTTCATCACCTCCCCATTTTTCCTGCTTGGAACAGGAGAGTTGCCACCACACTTCTGGCCCCGGTGTTGTGAGCTGCAGGGAAGCTACGCCAGACACAGCACTGCCTCAGAAATTCAACGCGACTCTGTTTAGCACCAGTATTGATCTGTGACTGGTGATACCACCCCGAGTGAGAAAACAAAGCCTGCAGTACAGCTCGTTTGGAAATCAGGTTTCAGTGGGTATCTCCAGCCTGTTTCATCCCTGTGTCCGGCCTGGGAGCACACCCTGCAATGCTTTTGGCTTGGGTTCAGTTGTCCTACCCAAGAGTAGATAGTTAAACAAGACACCTACCTGAGGATTCTGATCATAGTAATATCCTTTACCAGCCAGTGGAGAGGAATATGCCCATCCTGAATGCAATTTAGTTTTCTTTAGGGGCCTGTTTTTTTTGCAACAGATTGCAAAGGGGGTCACTGACAACCTGACTTAGGTACTCATCAGCTGAGCACCAGGCAGAAGAATTCAGCCCCTTCCTCCTGCCGATTTGGTTTCAAAGGCACAATTCCCACATATTTACCAACTGAAATGTGTTAATTCTCCTTCTGACAACTTTTAGACATTGTGTTTTAGTGCTGTTTCTGGTTTTATTTTCTGTCACGGACAGAAGGGGAAGATGGGCAGGAGTCTGGGATGGAAACAGTTATTTCAAATAACTAAGTCAGGAAAGATTTTGGCCAAGAGGAAGATTTAAATCTAACCCAGATGTAGCTCACTGGTGTCTGGAACGGGAGAGATGGTCCCAATCACAGAGTAGCACCCAAGGCTGGCTCAGGAAGCAGAGGGATGTCTGTTGGTTGAGGAGAAAACTGTTTGCCTAGCCCCCAGCCAAAGGAAATGTCCCAGGACTGCAGCTGGGCAGTGCAGGATCAGGGAAAGGATGGAGCTTTGAAAGCAAATCCTGCTGGCTTCCTTTCTCCTTGGCAAAGGACAGAGCTGAAATAAGTAGGAGCAGGGTCTCAGAAGAAGGAAGAAAGTCTTTTACCCATTTTGTGGTGTCTGAGCAGGGGTCTGTGGCCCTCCCCCCCTGTGCCCTGGGCTGAGCTGGCACCACCCAGGAGAAGCCTGTGCAGTCCCCTCATCACTGCATCCTGGGGCCAGCTGTGTGTCAGAGAGGTATCACCAAGTGCCAAGTGTCTGAGAGGACAGGTACATGTGCAGCTATACACCAGGTGTGCTTGTACAGCAGGCTCGACATTTTTAAAAGCAGCTTTCTGAGATAGGCTTAAAAAAATCACTTTATATTCACTGTATTTGTCATGTCTTTGCTACAGTTATGAGGAGAGAGAAGGTAGGAAAGCAAGCAAGGAAGCAAGAAAGAGATTTCTTTCCTGTTTATCTTGCAGTAAGCCTGAGTACTAAGACCTGGAATAAACCTCACAGTAGAAAACACTCTGGGTACTGTACTTGTTGGGGGGCTTAGTCTCAGCAAAACAGATGGAAAAAAAAAAGAGAAAAGAAATCACAAGAGGTCTGTTTAGCAAAGCAATATTTGAAAGATCAAAGAAACAACATGTAGATTGTAGTGATCATTGATAGATAATACACTAATTTTTTTTTTGTAAATGGTGCTGTGTGCTGAGAAAACCTGGCTCGCAGCTCCCTTTATCTCAGTCTAGTCACCTGCTTTTTAAGAAAGTTGAAATCACATTGTTCAAAACATTTGTCTCCAAGACTTAATCAACAAGGTGATACAGAGCAACCAGGGACCTGCTGATCTGTGGCTTACACTTCCAAAATTCTGACCTGGACTGGGAACATCTCACAGCCTTTGTCTGAGACATGGGCATGATCCCATTACAAAATATAGGTTAACACCAACAAACCCAGACCTGCTATGAAGGCCTTTAGAATGATTCTATGTATTTATGTAATAATTCTGCTTGAATTCAGACCTTGCACAGAGCTGGAAAATGGATTTCAGTCTTTCCTCACTTTGCTAACCTCCATTGGAGGTGAGGATCCATGCACAGGGAAATTCAGGCCATGGAGAGTAGGTTTGCTTTATAAGTGGCTTTTCATGGACTTTTTAGGAGTAGTCTGTGAACCCTTGGGTGATTTCATCCCAGAGGCTGTAAGCCATGGCAGTATAATTTTAGGATGGGGGTGTGGTTATTGGATTCATAATACCATTAACTCTTCTCTCTTTGTATTTTTCTTTCAAGAGAGGAATTAATGGAAGCAGGATTATTTTCAGAAGGGGGTTCTTTGGGTGACAGCAAGCATGTACTTGCTGGTGAAAGGGTTGTTGAGAGTGGGGGTACAGGGTCAGTATTCCAGGGGATGCAGGAGTGACATCCTGGCAGGAAAGAAATGGAGCTTGTAAGAGAAAAAACACTTCTAGTTTGGGAAAGCAGAGTGGAAAGATCTGGGCAAAAAAAATCCAGGGAATAAATTTGGGCTCCCAACTTCAGTGTCACCCCTGCCCATGCATCCTTCTGGGGAAAGAAAAGAGTGAGCACTTGGCATGGTATGAAACAGCCTGGGAAATGCCTTGTTTTGCACAAGGTGATGCCCCTGGGTCCTGCGTGTCTCTGCTAAGCAGGGTCAGCTAAATTCAACTGGGGAGACTGAAAAAGCTCCAGCACAGCCTGGCCCAGCCTCTCCAGAATAAACTGCCCCTCCTTGAAACCACTGTAACCATCTGTAACCTGATTTTAACACTTTGCTACCACTGATGTCCCCCCAGCACTGATTCCAAACGTGGCAAGTCTCTGGTGCTGTTGTCAGCCAGCACAAAGAGTGTGTGAAGAAACCCCATCACTGAAAAACCTGCATGATTAAAACGTATAAATAAATAAATATATTTCCTATATACTTCAGTAATCAAAAAGCCTGGCTGTTTTGCCTTTTTCTTTGGTAAAGAGGTATCCTTGCTCACAATCTGGATTCCATGGATACCACGAGCAACTCCAACTTTGTGCCTTTAATGCTTGCACTGTAGAAAATGCTGTTTAAATATTCATGCTGACCCTAGAAAGCTATCCACTCGGCCATCTGGAGGACTCCCATACCCCATCCACTGGTGTTTTATTTTGAAGGATATATTCCGATCACACTGACTAGGCTAAATAGACTATTGGTCCATTTGTTTTGTAACTGCTATTTAGTTACCTCTCAGGATGTCAGCTCGATTTATCTGTGTGGAGGAGAAGAATTCTTCAATAAAACTATAGATAAATAGGAGCAAGGGCTGCGGATGGATAGGAGGTTACACATTCCCACTGTCGCTGCCGTGCATGGAAGTGACCTTGTCTGGAACCAGCTAACCTTGCACCTTGCAATTCACATGAAAATTCAAAGCCAAACCCTGGCAGGTCAGAGGGAGAACCCAGCCTTGTGTTTAAGGAAAAAAGGGATTTGCTTGTTCAGGCAGTGCTGGGGTTGTGTGCTGCACAGGGACACAGAGTGCAGACTGCCCTGGGCTAGGGGGAAATGAATGGAGAGAGAACACATTTAATTTGAAGTGGGAAGGGAAAATGAGCATGTGACATCGGAGAGGGCCGGGAAGAGGAGAAAATGCTCCGTGGAGCGGAGCAGGCAAGGTAGAGGTGTCACAATCCTGCACCTGGTCTTGCAAGGAAGGGCCAGTTCCTCAGGGCTGCCTGCCTGTGGTGCCTTGAGATGGGAACAGAAACAGCCCCCAGCTTCATCCCCCAAATTCCGAAAAGGCACAGTTTGTAATAAAGGAAGGATTGTGGCCATCATGGCTCTCCAACGGTGACTCCACTGCCCAGGGATCTGCAAAGTCACCCGAAACACAGGCAGTGGCAAAAGCCTTTTGCAATTCACTGTCTGGTCCCTGAGACACCCCACCGATATCACCACGGAAGATGAGGTGAAATGTTCACGATTAACAATGTTTATTTTGGCCTTTTCTCTCCAGTTTGGGTGTGGGGGCAGCGGCGCTGGTGCTATTTGGCTGATTTATTTATGTTCAGAAGGAGGGTGGAGGAAGGGGGCGTATATCCATGGTCACGCTGACTTTTTCAAGCTGCTTTGGAAGAAAGTGCACACTTAATTGGCATTCAAAGTGCATCTCTGGTTCCTATCTCTCAGTAATGCTTGAATAGATTGTGGTGTGTACAAACCTGGCAATAACTCCACTCTGGACTGACAAGAGTTAGGAAACACTGCTTAATTCTTCTATTTCATTTTACTTTTTTTTCGGTCTAGGAGAGAATTTTATTCTTTGCTGCTCGATCATTTTCCCTGTGATTCATGTCCTTTCAGGAAATAGTAATTGACAAAAATAAAGCACTTGGGTTGTTATTTAGTGAGCTCCAGCTAAATTCACACAGTCCTGCTTAAGAATCTATGCCCTCCCTGCCGCATTTGTTTTAAGCTTCCAGCCTCTTCTAGACAGATTTTTTCCCCCCATGCAGGCACAAAAGCCCTTTAGTCAGCACAAATTTGGAGGTAGAACAAAAAGCCTGTGATAGCATATCTCATGCTGCTATCAATTTTCCACCAGTGGAGCACTGGGGTACGTGAAGTCCTTTGTCTGTATCCTGAAGTCAGCTTTGGTGACATTACATGACCAACTACAACGTTATAGCGTGTTCCACGCTGGTTTGAATTGTAACTTAGGGGAAAAAAAAAAAAAAAGAAAGAAAAAAAAGAGAGAATAAAATAAAGATGTCCTGGAATGTGGCCAGGGCATAATGATTTCAATTCTGAAGAAATCCGACAACCAATTATACTAAATTCAACATTTTCATGTATGATAAGTTTAAAATCTCCTCTAATCAAATAGGGGAAGCCCTTTTCCCCTATTTTGCTATGGTTTTAGTTACCAGTAGGCCTCTAAAAATCTGTTTCTGCTTAAAAAGAAACCCTGAAAGGTTATATTTACTGTATGTA
Organism: Melanocharis versteri; assembly: GCA_013397845.1. NCBI lineage: Eukaryota > Metazoa > Chordata > Aves > Passeriformes > Melanocharitidae > Melanocharis > Melanocharis versteri. Next base: position 348,214 of record VZTG01001433.1, read on the forward strand.
TGAAAAAGGGTTGAATGATACAATTATATATTTTAGAATACTAAAGCAATGTATAAGAGACTAATCACGATCCCAAATTCAATTTTCAAACCTTTAATTGATCCCATCCCAAAGGTAACATTCTATCTTAATTGCCATGCTGAAATGGTTGCAATTACATAAAATAAAACTATTCATTGGTAACTGGAAAAAGTCTGCTCATTAAGCACATGACGGCCAGCCTTGAAAATACTTGATTGCAAAAGGATGCAACCACTTTGCTTATATTTCCTTTTCTGGTTAAACTCTCCTTCACATATGTTGAGCTGGTTCCAAAAAGCCACACACGCACAACAGCAAGTTGGAGATGGAACGTGGGGCTGTGCGTGTCTGTGCTCCTGCACCTCCCGTGGGCAAAGCCACCTTCGAGGAGGGAAGAAGGGACTAGAAGGACAAGTGACCTCGGTGCTGGCCTGCTCAGCTGGCACTGGGATCTCTAAAGGTGCTCCATGAAAAGGGAGCTCCACTGGAGCGCTGGACAAACTCAGGAAATGATAAGGGACAGACAACTTAATCCCAAGTTAAAATGGGAAGTTGCACTATGGGATACACAGGTATTCTTGCAGAGCTAGGTAAGGTTGGGATCTTCTCTTGTTTATTTGGAAACCAAAGTAGAAGCAAAGGAAACTTATGGTTTTCAAGAGGTGACAGTAGATGTTGGTGAAGGAAGAAGACTGGCAGCTTTTTTATTATTGTCAAGAGAGCCTGAGCCACGCTCAATTTGATATCAACACCTGTGACACTTGGAACGCTGCCTCGCTGGATGCAAATGCCATGTAAATAGTTACGAGGTGCTTATTCATTACTGTTACTCTTATTATTCAACTTCTCTAAGATACAACTGTCCAGCTGAGACAAGCACATCCATAAGAATTCACCAGGATTGGGAATAGGCACAAAACTTTCAGCTGTGGTAACAGTGGATCACTGGGACAAACTTGCAGAGACAAGAACACCTCATTTTTTTCCCTTTGATATCCCAACAAGGCTGGATGCCTTTCCAAGAGTTAACCTCCAGTCAAACATACATCAGTCTCCTCTCCCTGGGAATAAAAGGATGAATGTCTACAGTCTGTGGTATACAGGAGGTCAGACTAGGAGATCAAGAGCTCTGGTCCTAAATATCTGACTTCCAAGTAACTCTCCAAGTAAACCCATCATATGGAAGTGTTGAAAATAATCCCCTTCTACAGCACGGGAAGTTTCCTTAGTGAGTGCCATCCTCTCAGCCTGAGTGCTGGTTTGGAGCTGTGTGGTACTGGGGACTGTATAAACTCAGTGGAAGGACATCCCCCATCCCAAAGAGCTCATGTCTGAGTGGAAGATGAGACACAGAGAAGATACAAACAGATGGGGAAGCGCCAGGTAAGACTGAAATGATTATGTGTTTAATAAGCATCAACTGCAGCACACCAGCTGTGGTTTCTCAGTCAACTTCTGTGTGAAGATTAAGTATTGTGGTTTTATACCAGTGAATTTCAGGATGCAGGACAGGTCATGGATATGCCCGTCCCATGATATGTGTGCATCTGTCCATGCTACATGTGCTCATTACAGTCTCAGAAAACAGATGCTTTAAACATCTCAGAGATAGAGTCCAAGTGATGTAGGTGCCTGAAAGTCAGAGAACCTGGGTTTCTGTTTGCCTTTAACAAGAGGACTTAGACGTCCAATGGGACTTGGCTGTCCAAGCCATTCAGGGATGCCAGTGCCAGCCAAATACTGCCTATATATATCTTTAAACATCTGAGCCTTTGAATGGCAGGGCGATGTAGTGATGAATAAATGCCTACTTGGACATAGAACAAAGATATCTGACTGGCTGAATAGGCAGCATTTGAATTGTACAGAACACACAGATACTCTGTAAATGAATGGCTGTTCACTCGCTCCATCAATAGAAAAAATTGCTCTTTCTCTTTCTGAGCGCACAGTATTTGCAGTAAGAAGGACATACAGATAAAACCAAAAATCTATTTCACAAGCATTTGAGCAGACTTGTGAAAATAGAGCCAGTGCATCATTTTGCTGATGGAATCTAAAGTAGTGATTCAGATGGGAATCATCACTAGCCCTGCAGACATTGGGGATCTGCACTCGTCCTGAAGCATGCAGCCTGGTAAAGCAGGATTCCAAGCCTGACCTACTTTTGTCCCTACCTCGTTCCATCAGATCTAAATCCTGGTCCTGCATTCAGCCTGGAAGACTGTTGTGAATACAAATGATTCCAGGCATGGCTGATAGACTCAGAGGAGATCGAGTTCTGTATTTACTCGTACCATCCACACTTGGGAAATTCAGGGACTTTGAGGTCGTGCAAAATTGTTCCTCTAGCAAAATAAATGCACTTTTTGTGTAAATCAGCTTTGTAACAGCTTCAGGTTTCTGTGGAGGATCAGTCTTCACTCAAAGAGAGGGTGAAACTCAGCACAAAAATTACTACCTGAAACTTTCCCAAACTTTACTAAAATAGAAATGAAAGGCCATATTCTGAGCTAGCATAAGCTGGCACAGATCAGCTATGTGACAATTACTGTGTAGATAAGCAAGGCTTGCATTTATTTACCTGGCTGACCCACCTCTCCTATTGATCACTGCAGCTGAAATCTTCAATGTATAGTTTTGTCTGATGCAAAAGAAAACAAATTAAATGTTGACTTTAAACAAAACCACTGATCATTATTCAGTTTGGTTTCAGCGCGCTGCTAAGGTAACTCAGAGCTGTGAATGTTGTGGGGTTTGAAGATCATTTCAGCTTTGCATTTCTGCTCCAGCACAGGGAAGATGCACTTTGGATAGCGGGACAAGACTTTTCCATCTGTGCCCTTGGTCCTAATGTCACTTAGGGATCAGACAGCTGAGCCAGCGCCATAGCAGGATTGATTGAAGAGGTACCCTTGGGAAGAGGGAGGGGTTGCCTAAATGTCTCCTTCTTCTGACTCAAACTAGTCTAATTTGGGTACCTAGTAACACCTGCCTTCTCTGCCAGGGGATGTTTATCATTTTCATTAGGTACAGACTTTTATAGGAGTTTGTTACCTGATATCAACTGCAGCAAAAATGCGCAAAGCTCAGCCTGGGCAAATGAAAGGGAAAACAAGGAACGCTGGTTGTGCATGGAGCAAGATGCTTGACTTAATTTCTGTTCAATTTGGGATTTTTAGGCATTGTCTAATTAACAAGGACCTGCAGAGACCAGTTGCTGTCTTGTAACAGGGAAAGGACTTTGGTTGTCATTGCAGTCCACTGGTAAAAATGACTAAACTGGAACCCTTGCAATGTGAATTCTTGTCACCTGGCTGGGGTTTTGGTAACTTTAGGAACTCACACATCGAACTGCATTTTTGTGCTTCCATCCTTCACCAGCTCTATCCTTCTTCAGCTCTCATGAACACAAACCCAGGGGGTGAAACAGAACCGAGGAAGACAGAGGACAGAGGGTGGTTCAGGTCTGCTGAGCGGCCTCAGGTGTGGCAGTGCAGAACTGGAAGAGCAGGTGTGCAGGTGCAGCCAGAACACCAGACAATGGGTGAAAACACCAAGGCACTGCACAAAACATCCACCCCCAAACATTATTAATCCCAGGCAAGTGGAAGAGGGTGGGAAGCAGCCATACCTCGGGCAGTGGAGCAGAGACTGTAGTAGGGGTGCTGCAGGAGCCAGCACAGAGCTGAGAGCAGACCCTGGGTACTCTAATCCTCACTCTCCTCCTCTAACTGCTGTGCAATGCTGAGTCTTTCATCCCAAACCTCCTCAACTGCCTGGAAAGTGCAATCTGATAACACTGCTGTGGAAGCTTCAGACCCACATGGGGTCATTGCATAACACCCCACATAATGAAGGAGATATTTATGTCCTCTCAGTACAAAGCCAGTTAATAATCACCATTAGAAACAGCATGAAACAAGAGCACACAAAGCAGAGTTCGCTCCACTCAGAGTGTAAATTGCATAGTACTCCAAGATGAAGGCATGTTGTATTCTTTCCATGGTTATATTTAAATCTGTGTTTTCTTTAATTTAAATCTGCTCTATAAAGATCTCAGCAATTTGAGACAAAAGTATCCTTTAAAAGCAGAAAAAAAACATGACATGATAGCATCCTTCATGCCAGGCTGGCCCTGTTGTGATTTTACATTGAGGGTGCATTTTAATTGATGAAATGTGCTACACAGCACAACTTGAAAAAGTAACAACCTTTAGTTACCATTTGGAAATGTGATGGAGGTGGCAGAAGTTAAACTCTTAGGACTAAATGAAATAACAGAAGCTCCCTATCCTTTCTTGAAGACGCTCATTAGTTTTCACTTTCTCACATTCTGTTTGCCATGGATTTCATCCAAGAATGACGGATGTAGAGTTATTAAGCAAGTGATAGTTTCAAAACTCCAAGTGTCAGTGCTCAGTGTGGGAGCTCAGTTACCTTGCAGAGGGCGAGGGGCTTAAATACCCCTACCCTGGCACTGGCATTGCCACAGAGGGAATGATTACATGGAAAGGTGCTGTCAGAACAGCCTGAGAGACACAAGTCAGTTATAGGAATGGACAAATAAACAAATGAGGAATGTTTGAGGAATAATCTGGTATTTGAATGCATCAGCACACACAGGAAACTGGGGGAAAAAAAAAGAAAAAAAAGAGGAAGGAAGGAGTATTAGTTTGCAGAAGGCAATGAACAAGTACCTTTTCTTAAATCCAGTCCAGGGCTGGGATGCAGGGGTAACTCAAATACTGCAAGGTTTATGTGAGGGAAGAGGCAAATCACTAAAGTTTCTGATTCTGGGCTTGGGAGAGAAACCTGCATGTGGAGGTTGCTGTTCCCATTCCTGTGGGCCTGCTGACCAGTCATGGTCATAGAGTCATCGGCTGGTTTGGGTTGGAAGGGACCTTTAAGGTCATCCAGTTCCAACCCCCTGAATGGGCAGGGTGCCTTCCCCCAGAAGTCCATGGGACAGGCTCCATGGGCAGGGTACAAAAGGATAAATGAACCCTTGGAGAACATGGAAGGCAAAGCAGTACTGCAAAGCCTGACCCTCTCCTACTGGGAAGCAGAAAAGCAAAGAGCTCATGTGATCTTTCCCCATTTTACCTTCCAAGTGACACAACTAACACACCTCCCTCATTTTCCAAAGATTTGGAGATTTCCTCTGTCCCTGTTCATTTGTATCTCCTGCCTCTTGCTGACACTCAGAATGAGTCAAGCCCATGTGTCAAGCAAGACCCTGCTTTTTTAAACTGCATTTCCCACTTGATGAATTTTCTCACAAACTGAAGAGGAAACAAAAAATAACACTGAAAAAATCTGGTAATGTAGATCTTTTTTTCTGTCCTAGATGCACTAAAAACCCAACAGGGGTCTGAGTGAGAAGCCTGTTGAGCAGTTTCTCACTTGTTTTCCAAGCTCAAGTGTGTCAGCTTGGATCAGACTCTGCAGTCTGGATGTCGAGTGCTGGCTGGGGGTTCATGTTCCACACCTGGAAGCCAGCAGGGTCGTATCTAGAACCAAAGTCTGAACTCTCCTTCTGTAAGAGTTTCTCTGTTTGAACTACAAGTTTCAGCCTTATTGTAAAGATCTGATTTTACTTCTGAGTTAACGTGGAGACTCTTGTTAACATCCAGCCTGGCAGTGGTTTAGACTGGCAGGAACCTTCCGGAGCAGTGGACCTCACCAGGTCTCTTTTTTCCCTGGAAGCTAGAATCCTATGACATTTGCAACCAGATCTTGCAGAAGACTCTCTTCTGGAGAGGAAAAAAAAATTGGTTTAAGCCCATTCCACAGTGTCTTGCTTTTGAGTTAGTAGCTAGTCCCTATTCCCACTGACTGAGATTTTAAAGTCCTGCTGCAGCAGATACTGCGACCCGGCAGCTCCCAGCCTTGGCTTTTGTTGTGGCTTTCCCACTCCCTCTGATCCTGTCTTCTTGATCTGCTCTCTCAGGCACCCATTGCTGGGCCTTTTCTCTGTTTTGGACTCATGCCTGTATCTCCAACGCGTCGCTGTCCTTTCCCAGGGCTTTCCTGTCAGTTCCTTTGTGTACGCTCATCTTTCACTGAGGCCTTCGGACCGCCTCAGTTTGTCTCGTGCTCTCTAACACATTTTGGGCAGCCCTGATGGTATTCTCCAAATACATATTTTGCTGCAAGTCCACACATTTATTCTTTACTGGTCTTAGTCTTCCTCTAACCTTAATTAGAAATGTAATTAGATGATGGCTGCTATTCCTTGGGAGCTCCCAAGCATGCACTAATTGATAGCCCCCCATTACTCACTGTGAGCCATAGAAAAATCCATTTGCTGTAACAGCTGTTGCAGGGCACGGATGGGAAACAAGGTGTCAGGGCATTTCTAGAAAGGTCCAGAAGAAAATGAACCGTCTGAATGTAATAGAGTGCCTTCAGGAATGGATGAGGGCTGATTTATCTCCACTCTACCAATTATAACATTATAATTCCTGCCAGTAAGAATTTTTAACATACGGTTTGCTGATGGGTTTGTGAAAACAGGGCTGGTCTGGACCTGGAGAAATCCCCTGTGAGAGCCTCTGTCCAAAAGCTGGCTTGCTCCTGGCAGAGATTTGTCAAGCATATTCTTTAGCATGCTCTGTTACAGTGGCCTGGGCATGTCCTAAGGAGTTTTTTTCTGCAAGGTCTGGAAAAAGAACAGGAGCAGCAATAACATCCAATGGAGAGTCAAAGAGCTTGAGAGCTTCCAGGGGCACATTCCTGACAGATGTAAGAGCTGGTGCAGAGTACTAAGAGAGGGCTTGAACCAGAGTTATGAAAACACATGTGGAAGAGAGAATTTCTGTCCCAAAGAGCTCACAGAAATGGTAAAGGAGTTTTGTATCCATGTTGGCTTTAGGTTTTTTTAGGCTTTGTGATCTGATTTTATTTACCTCAAATCAGTTTGTCAATTTTTAATGTTATTCAGTATTATTGGAAGGAAATGCTTTAAAATGGCAGATTTCATTGAAAATTGGTAAATGTGAGCTGCAGAGCAATGCACTGCTCTTCCTTGGTCCATGACAGGATCAGGAATGCCTGTTTGCTATGATTCTGGGATACCTTCAGACTGATTGTGGATGCAGATTCAGTTCTAGCTCTGTTAGCACACCCAACTTCTTTAGACAGAACTTGTCATCCTGTGGTCAGCATTGAGATAACAGACATTTCACACAGCCCACAAACAGTTTCACCAGCAGCATTATTTCCACCAGGCAGGTGAAGCAGAAGGGGCGGAAGGGCCTCCTTCAACTTCTGTTGAAATACATGGAAAAACTCACACAGCCTCCATAAGAAGTTAGATCAAGTTCCAAGGCTGCACGTCAACATTTTTCTGAGTGCTCCTGACTCTGCACAGGGGCCCCTACATCATGTTACATTCCTTTGCAGGATAAAGGATGTGGGAATTTTTTACCCTTCCAGAGACAGCTCTCCTTTGAAACCACATTTGTTTTCTCTGTAAGTGCCTGAAAGAAATGGATGGGAAAAGCTCAACAGTGAACTCTAAACTGCCTTTTATGCTGGCATCATTTTTTGGAGGGGGGAGGAAGGGAGTGTGCGTGCACAGGCACTCACAGCTAAGGTCTTAATTCTATCTCCAGATGCTGTGCATAATCTAGAGGTTTATCTTAATGAATTATTTCTGTTATTACTGCAGGCAAAGTGAGATTTAATTTGATGTGTGATATATCCCTGGATTAACTACCCTTTGGTTTTATTTGCTCCATAATGGTGAATTTTTGTTTATAGACCCATTTTGTAATTACATCCCTGAGCTCAGAAGGGCTACAGCAGTGCTGCTCCATCCTATAGGAAATCAGGATCCAATTCCCTTCTCCCAGTCCTGTTGTCAGCTGTGGCTAGAACAGAAGCTGCACAATATGATGCTCACCATTTTGTCTCCCTTAATTGCAGTTTTACAGGACAAAGTACAATGAATGGAAAGACTCTCCTTGGCTGGAAAGACTGGGATACCACTTGGGAGGGGTATGCAAAGTGACAGAGAAGCTTCACCTTGAAAAATGGCAACAATTATAGCAGGTGCCAGGAACAATCAGTTGAGTCTTTCATGATACCTGCACGCTGGAAGTGTCACGGCTCCACAGAGGCTCCAAGAGTGGCAGAGGGAGCTGTGGGGCACAGCAGCATGCAGAGCAGGGGTTCATTAATTCCTTATTTCCCAGCTGTCCTCCTCTCAGTGGGAAGTCAAGCCTTCAGCCCAAGCTGAAAGAGGCAGTGTTGGCTGGTGGTCAGGGCAATGGACACTCCTCTCCTTCCTGCCCCATCCAGCCCCTCCCTTGTCTCATGCCCAGGAGGGCTGGGAGCAACATGTCTAATGCACGTCCCTGCAATACTCCCAGCTGTCACAAGAGAAAGAGAAGCCTGACCCTGATCCAGCTTATCCACTTCCCTGGTGCTTGTGGGGCAAAACCATGAGGGTCCCCCATTCCTGGCCTGAGGGGCAGAGTTGCAGGGGCTGAGATCCCAGTGCAGCTCCGTGGAGAGCAGGACACAGAGCTGTGGTCCCAGGAGCTGTGGCAGCACCCGCACCTAATCCCCTGGGAACATATGGCAGGGCACTCATGCAGAATCAGGTTTCATTGCAATCATGGTGATCCTAATTAGTACTACTTATAACAACAGAAGTCAGCCTAAGTACCGGGAAAAGTAAACGGAAGCAACCAAATCCATCTGGGTATTAGTGTGCCCCTTGGAAAGGGTGGGGGTTTTGGACTTTTGACCTGAAGCAGCGTTGCCTCGCTCAACCCTTCACTCACAAATGTGCACTCAGCTTGCTGGGCTTTGCAAGATTCCTATTGTTCAGCCTGGAGAAGAGAAGGCTTTGGGGCAACCTAATTGTGGCCTTCCAGTACTTGAAGGAGCCAACAACAGAGCTGGATAGAGACTGTTCACAAGGGCTTGGAGGATGAAGGGGAATGGCTTCCCACTGAGAGAGAGGAGGTTTAGATTAGATTAGGAGAAATGCTGCCATTTGAGGGTGGTGAGGCCCTGGCACAGGGTGCCCAGAGAAGTTGTGGCTGCCCCATCCCTGGCAGTGTCCAAGGCCAGGCTGGACAGGGCTTGGAGCAACCTGGGGTAGTGGAAGGGGATTGGAATGAGATGAGCTTTAGGGTCCCTCCCAACCCAAACCATTCCATGGTTCTTTGATTCTGTGGACTGATCTCCTCCTTCCCAGGGTGACCCACGCTGGAGCAGCAGAGCTGTGCTCCTGCTGGAGCCCTGGGTGACGGAGCACTCACCTCGGAGTGGGGACCTCCATGGGACAAGGCAGCAGCTACAAAGTTCAAGCTGAAGCTTGTGCTTTCAGAGAGGGAGGTGCTGGGTTCAGTCCCTAGTCAAAGAGCCACGGTAAAAAATACTTCCTAGGTACACATCACACTGAAGACAAAGTGTATGGTTTTATACTGACAGACAAGAATGTTTGAGGCCATTAAAATGCACGGAGCCAAAGCCTCTGGTTTGTGAAGAGTGCCTGCAGATTTACGTTACACAGCTTGTGTTTGTAATTACTCCTGATGTGTCAGTTCTCATACACTCCCATTAAAAGTTTATGCCCACTTTTTTTCTTTTTTCCCAGCTAATAAAATTAAATGTTGGAAAGCCAAAGAAAAAAAAAAATGAAATATGTTGGTCTTGCTTGGACCAGTACAAGATGGGATATTCAGAGCTGACACCAAAGCTGTCTTCAGAATCACCTACTGTTCTGAGAGCAGTGCACTAAAACCCAGCTTCCTGCCTTTTCCCTGTTAAAACCAAACCTGGAGTGTTGTTTTACAGCCTTGGGAGTGTGAATTTCAAATGGCCCTTAAGGGTGGAAAGTGATTTAAAAATATTTTTCTAAGAAACTCCAAAACACAAGCAGCATTTTTATGAGTGAAAATCTAGGAGTATGCGTCAACATTTGCAAATATATCTGAGGGATGCAAGGAACATAAATCCTAGGACTTTAAAGCTGTCACAAGGCCAAATTCTTCTTCCTTTACCCATATGAGTAGTGTTGCTCTAGTCAATGGCTTGAAACATTTTCTGTAAATAAAATGAGTAAGATTTAGCCTGAAGTCTAGAGAAAATAATATGAACAATCTTTCCTCCCCCCAGGGAGCAGAAGCCGAGCATTCCTTGGCTTGGCCTGTCCCTGCACAGCCCGTGGGGCAGGATCCTCCATACCCAAGTGCTGAGTGCCTCCGTCCCAGCTCCCGTGGGGCTCTGGTTCCCTGGCACCACGCTGGGGCTGCGGGGTCTTGTGGCCATTCCCAGCCACCCCTGCCCAGGGCTCTGGCTCTTCCCAGTTGTTTTGCTGGAAGAGGGGGGCACTGCTGGGATCCTCCACTTATTTCTGACTTAGTGGAAGACCAGAGGAGCAGAGGGGGAGGGAGCAGCAGGACAGAGGTTACCACACTCCCCTTCCTCTGCATGTTCCAGTTGGGACCAGAGACAGTCAAACCCTTCCAGCACTGGCTTTGGTTTCCAAGGCCAGAAAGGACCATTATGATAATCCCATCTGACCTCATCCACCACTGAAGGAACCAACAACATGCTCACGAAGTTAAACAGAGCTTGCACGGATTTAAAAGCTACCACAGAGAATTTATGCCGGTAATTACAGCCCTGCTACAAATTTCTTGAGAAAAAATATTGGTTTTGTTTTTTTTTTTCCCCCATTCTAGAATACTTTTTTGCAAGAAGTGGATGCTGGATCTGTTATTCACCTGCCACTGCAGCAGGTCATTTACTGATCCTTTTTCCTATGCTAATAAGGCATAATAAATTTAACACCAGTAAAGAAACTATAAAGACTTGAAGACTATTATTAAAGATTTTGTATGTGCAGTGAAAGGCAAATTGTTTGCAGCAATTATTGATTGGGAAAGGCTGAGTTAATGTAATTGCAGAATATAAAAGGAGGAAATATAATAAAAAAAATAAAATTAATATACCAGTCACAGAATCTGAACTCAAAAAGCCAATAAAAGACATGCAATAAAGCACTCCAGAGAAATGGAACTCTGTCATGGTGAATATCAAGCGATTTACTGAAAAGTGCAGATACCAACTGCGGCATTCCTCACTGCTCAGCCATTTACTTGAGTCCTGTCTATGTTCATTGTTTTACAAAATTAGTAACTGCAGCCAAACCCACATTTCACTGATTGCAAAGTGTCAGCAAGGTCTTCACCTGCCTCGCCATGGAAGCAGAGCTTTGAAGTCTTACTCTGGCATGCAGAGTAAGGATTCGGAAAGATGTTGGTCCAGAAGGAAAATGCTGGTGTCATCAGCCTGCCGAGGGAACAGCTAAAAATGGAAAATTTCCCAGGGAGCTGGGGTCCAGTTACACAGTGGTACAAGATGTCCTACAATACAATGCCCATTTGAGCAGCACCCTGTGGTGAGAACAGTGGCATCATCAATGTCAAAATCATGCGCCAAACCCCACAAACATCATGACATTGACTAGAAAACCAGGAGACTAAACAGAAGCAACTAAAGATATGCCCTTCATATTTGTTATGTGACATTCTTGGACCTTCTAGGGTTTGGGTTGTCAAGCTTTGCTCTGTCTCCATGAAGACCTGGAGTGTGTTTTATTTTGTTCCAAAGCTCAGATTAGTGGCATGTTCAACTTCCTGCAGTTCCTGCCCTTAAGATCTGAAGTGTGTTACAATCAGGACTTACAGCACGGGCAGGACTAGAGGTTGGTGGCGAATCAGCTAAAAGCAGGAGGAAGAAATACAGGAAAAGTAGGGAGAAATTTTTTACTCTGAGGGTGGTGAGGCCCTGGCACAGGTTGCCCAGAGAATCTGTGGCTGCTCCATCCCTGGAAGTGTCCAAGGCCAGGTTGAACAGGGCTTGGAGCAGCCTGGGATAGTGGAAGGTGTCCCTGCCCGTGGCAGGGGGAGGAATGGGATGATCTTTAAGGTACCTTCCAGCCCCAATCATTCTGTGATTCTGGGATTCCATGAAGAGAATGTCCTTGCTCCGCAAGATGTGCACACTAAAGAACTTGAGCAGCTGCTGAATTTTTTCTATATTTTAGTTTATAGATTTTGTTAAATACTGTACAAAGGATAACAACAGTTTTCCCTATTTTCCATAATGCCATTTCACCCTGAAACCTTGGCCAGGCTGGATTTCAGCAACCCTTCTGGAGGATGCTCTGGCCTCCAGAGCAGGCTGGAGGTGTACAACTTACTAGCAGCAAAAAAAGGTAAGCAAAACCCCTGCTAAATATCCACTTATATTTTCTTCATATACAACAGGACTTTCTTAGCACTTTCAATCCAGAGTGTGAAGTAAGAATATCCTTTTAATGTGTCCATCCAAAAAGAGGTAAAATATAGATCTTTCATAGGCTATATATTTAAAAGAAGAAATGGTGCTTTTAAAATGGAATGTCCAATATCTGGTGACTAATGGATGACAAAGAGGCTGCAGGGTACTTTATTAAATGTCTCTAGAGACAAAGAAGTCGATTGCTACTCACCGAGTTGATTTACAATGATAAAGATTTCTATTTGTAGGAGCCTCGTTGGCTTCAGTCACCTCCTTTTGCGTCTCACGGCACATAGAAATTGAAAGCTTTGCTTTTGCAAGAGAAAAGAATTTTTCTCTGAGCTTGGCCTGACTGCATTTTTCTGGTTATCATGACAATCCTATCAGACTAATGGGCTGACAGCCCCAGAACAGCTCTGCTATCTAGGAAGGGAATGATGTGACCTCCAAGAATCATTATGTCATATCTGGTAGGAGCTTTATTGTTTTATTGATACCATTCCCTGTGCTGAAACCATTCAAAAATGAAATAAAATGCTTCTCTGCATTTATCAGTGGTGAGAGGGAAGAATGAACAGTTTCACCTGGATTGCTGCCAATGGAGGAGAGCAGCGAGGCTGGGACAGTGACGGGGGCGTGTGATGGAAACGCTCTGGGGTCACTGGCAAGGCGTCCTTGGAAGTCTGGTGTCTGTGTAGAGATCAGGACCCCAGCTAGCCCAGCCAGAAGTAATTTATGTTTCTCTGTCCATACTTGCTCCACCTGAATTTTGACTTCTCTTCGTGGTTGTTGGTGGCAAACCTACTTCAAAGCCCTAATTCTCAGCCTGTGCTTAGGATACGGGCTCGCATTTGCTCTGCTCTGTCCTGAAGTCTCTATGGCGTGGAGTGCTCTGCACTTCCTGCATCAAGACACGCTGTCCTGTGTCCAGAGTTCAGACAAGAAACCCTGGGAGTGAACCTCCTGCTTCCCTAAATCACGATGCTGAAGAGAGGCTGGGTGTATTTTGTAGATAAAGTTGTAATAGCCAAGGTCAGAAGTAAAACAACAACAGATAAGAGAGATCAGAAGTACTGATTTGCTGATTGGCAAAGCCCTGTTATTCCACTGCTTTGTGGTGTGGTAACAACTGAGAGCACAGAGCTACTCATTTGCTGATGCAACACCAAAGGTGGACAAAACAACTCTACTCGGGGCAGGCTAAATAAAGGAACTGCAGCTTCAAAGGAAAGCACTTGCAACATGAAACTTGTGATGGGCTCGGGAGGGTGTCAGTGTGACAGAAGCCCTGGGGTTCCCGACAGGATGCCCATTGATAGGAATAGCAAGGTCGTGATGGATCTCAGGGATCCATCAATCACCGGAACACAGCCTGCAGGCACGGCATAGCTGGAGTGACACAGCCACTTCCATAGTGCTGGCAGGGCTGGGCTGCTGGCCTCTCGTGCCTTTAAAGGAGAACAAATTTTACAGAAGGGGCTCGGAAGTGTTCTAGCACGACAAAGGTGTGTTATGAATCACTACACCAGGTCTTGCCTGTGCTTCTTCCTATAAACCTACAGAAATTTGTGAAGCAGCTGAGTCGTCACTTCTGTGCCCTAAAGCTGACTAGCAGGTTAACAGGAGGAGATTATTTTAAGACCATCATTTTATAGGATGAAGGTATCAATTCTCTATCTTCCCATGAATAATCCTGTTACAGGATAACATGATTTTAGGACAGTCCATTACAAAGGACAATCTTTTCAGTCTTGTCTGACTGGTTTCTAAGTCCTTCATAGCTGCCTTCATGCAAAGAAAATGCGAAATCTTGACTTTCTATTCCAACTTTTGAGCTGCATTTTAGCTGATTTCACCAAGACATTGCACAGCACCGATATAATTTATTGACAGTCTCAGTTTAACTCAATTGTAGAAATAAGCAGCTTGCAACCCGTTCCACTTGCATTTTGGTGAGACATACATCAGTGCACACCAGGCAGAGGTGACCTGCCCCACCACTATATTTATCTGCCGATGTGCCCTGTGGTTTTACCTTCCGAGGATCCTTACGGAGCAATCGTGTGTTATCTCTGCTGCTTTAAATGTGGGAGAAATGAGGAGCAAATGACTAAATGAGTACCCTAGAGCTGCTGTGAAAGGCAAGAATCAAACTCACACAAACCAGAGCAGCGGTAAGAAAATCACAGCCTCCCCAGTTTGCCCTCCTTTCGTTTTCACCATAAATTCCCAAGGAAGGTGTTTATTGAAGAGGTTTCTAACTACCTCTCTAGTGCCTACGCATTCATTTCTTTTGGCTTTCTATATGGAACATTAGCACACCAACAATGTATTTTGCTTTATGCCAAAAATTAACTACCTGCAGTCTTACAGGGGTCGATGGGGATCTCCACAAGTAATTTGCTTTCTAGAAATACAAACTTGGTTCTTTAAATCCAAACAAGTCCAGGTCTTTCCTCAGGAAGAGGAAATACTTCTGCAACTCTTGTTGAAATTCAGGGATGTTGCTTTTATTTACTGCAACAGCATTTAGGAGCCTGAGGAGTGGACCAGAAGCCTACTGGGATCAGTGCTATAGAAATACAAGATAAAGAATACTCCCTGTATTTGGTGATGCTGGGCAGGGGCTGTGTGCACTAAAACATCACAAAATTCAAGAATGAGTATATTTTCACGTACTAAACCATAACGAGCTGCAGTAGAAGCATTGTTTATAAATTGCACTATGGTATCTCAATAGCGACAACTCCCTGCTCATTCTCACCTTCATCTTTCAAAACACACATCTTGGTTGTTCACAAAGCACTTTCTCCACCCAGAAATAAACCCTCAATTATTTTCTCCCATCTCAGAGAACAAATGATTCACTGCAAATTCTTCTGCCCAGCGAGGTCAAAATCTATGTGTGCAAAGGATTTCAACTCAATGATAATATATTCTTGTCCTGTCTGGGGAATATCACTGATATTTTCTAGAGTAAAGAAGGAAGTGATTTTTTCTACTTCAGTTAATGCTTCAAACTATTCCCTCCTATTGAAATGTTCCTTCAAAGCAGAGACAGCTCATTTCCTCAAGAAACTGTATCCACCCAACGAATGTTATTTCTCACCCTACATAAGTAATAGGAGATTTCCTACTTTTTGCCCACTTCTACCCCATAGATTTAATGAGTAAACTGGGAACATGCAGAATATATTGCTTGGCACAAGTCAGCGAAGTTTCACCTGCAAGAACACAGTATGAATTCAACCCTTGGCTGTTTGTACTAAACCACAGGGAGAATCTACCCTTAAGTGATGTAAAGTTCGTAGCTCAGACACAAACCCACAAACCCAAACCCGCAGAGCAGTGTTTAGGCTTCCAGAGCTCACGTCTCGCTTGAGTTGAGCCTTGTCCCAGGGCAATCACAAAGGGAGCACAGCATTCTCCTCTTGCTAGGAGGGGCTCCCAGTATTTGGGGAGGATGCTGCGGTACAAATCCCCAATAAAAACACTGAGTGGGAAAGGAAAATATAATCTATTTCCTGAAGAAGGCAGAGGAAAAGTGATTGATGCTCTGGCGATGAGCATGTGGTGCATCACGAGAGCATTCTCATTCTCAAATTTTACAGTTAGGCTTTCTTTTGTGTTCCTGAGTTATGTTTAAACATTCACTTAAACTTCAGGTGTGAATACCTGATATTCCTTGCTATGCTCTGCAATGAATCCCAGGATTAATTTCCGTAACCTCAGTGTATCGCTGATCTCAGCGCCACAACAGGCGAGCGAAATTTATACCATGGTTTGTCCTTTCTATTTCACACATTTCTGTGTGAACCTTGAGAGCTGAAGAGCTGGGAGAACAAATATTCCGGGTTCAGATGTGATTTTAATATTTTTCACTTTTTTTCCCTCCTTTTTTTTTTTTTTTTGGTCCATGGATTTGTTTCCGTGGATCAGTTTAGGCTCCAGATGATCTAGATCTTAAGCTGTTGTTTTCTCATTGTCATGGGTCATGACTCTTGGATCATTTTAAATACTAGGAAAACTATATTGCTCTGAACATGAAAACACAGCTCCAAAAAATCTCTGCTAGGAGCAGAGTGACAGCCAAATTTCTGATTAAATTCACGTCTTCCATGGGCTTCTGCAACCAACACAAACGGCTGTGAAATCTTTTGCAGCAGGGTAATGGAGAGAGGAAAAGAGTTGGCTGTAAGTTCGGGAATTATTATTCTTATAAACCCATTCACACACCTATCACTTGGGACAAGTGAAGGGCCAAAGACATGCCAAGCAATTACACAGCTACACAGGTCCGTGCACAAGATATTCTGCATCACGTTGGCTGTAATTTGCGCTCGCTACGTTGGCACAAGCTCCACCTGTGTCAGATGGCAGCAGAGAAAACAACTTTTCTGGGAGACTAAATCCATCTCAACACTGGCCAAGCCATGTCCCTGTTTTTGGAAGTCTGATTGGGAACAGCAGCACCTTTCAATTTGAAGTGGAAAATGGGTTTACAGAACTTGCAGTAGCAAGATGCTCAGAGCCTCTTGGTGACACCAGTGTAACCACCCACAGCTTCTGGGGGTTTTAAGGGATAATATTCAGTCTTAGCTCTGACCTTAACCAGATCTTTGTGTCCTGATGACAAATGATTTCTGAACAGTTTTATATTTTCCCTTGCTACTCGTTTCAGTTGAGAGAAACCAGATGAATTTCTTTCCTAGTTCAGCTACAAAGACAACAGAACCACCTTTCTCAAATTGCTGAAGTTCATGACATGAAGGATCTTGGTAAGGAAGCAAGAAAAGTCAAGCTCATCATTCATCTTTTACAATGTGTTTGCAGAGTATACAGCAGGGTTGATGTGGTGATGGAGTGGCTCTTGGCCTTGAATGGGACAGTGTTCAATAATCATAGAATCAATTAACCCCTTTTTCTCTTCTGCTGGACTGAAGACTGTCATTCCCTGCCAAGTGGAATGCTCTCGCTTTGTTATTTTTCCCAACATTTATGAAATCTTCCTTCATTAAGTCTTGTAGAGGTGCAAAGCCCATTGTGGCCATAAAAAAAATCACAGAAAAGGACACAGTAAGGCACACGGACTTGTTTTTAGGGTTCCTGAAAGCCTAAAAATGCAGCCACATAGGTGAGGATTTGTCAGGACTTGACTTTGACTGAGGATTTTTTTTACAGTAAGAAGAGGAGTACAGTCAGTTACCCTTGGTGGGGAATGTGTGTTGACCTGACTTGCCAGAAGCCAAGACACCAAGCCAGAAGTGCTGAAGATGTCTCTGTTCCCTTGAGAAGGGTGTCTGTCCAGCTGCAGCACTGTCTGCAGTGTTTACAGATCCAAGGGGTTTTGAGGAATATTACTGAACTCCTAAAGACTTTCCTATTATTCTGTGAACTGTTCATGGGCAGGGCAGAAAGGCCCCCGCGCTTTTTGCTGTCCAAAGCCTGTAATTGTTGTTCAGAGATTGCAATCTCGGGCTCCTAGAGCTGTGCCCTTGAAAATCGAGTCTCCCGTTGGACGAGGCTGCACAGACTTGGAGTAGTAGGAACAAGGCAATTCTCAAAATTAGTTATTGTAACCACAGTGTCCCCCAGGACCATTTTGGCACGGTGCTGTAGCTGCTTTCTGCTATTTGCTTGCCCCAAGAGCACAGAGAATTCAGAACCGCATCTCCCTCTCCCAATAATATCCTGTTTTGTGCTGCTGCTTCTGCTTTGCCATGGATCTGCCAAGTGCTGCAGGTGCTGAAAAACAAAGGTGAAAGCACCCATATGGTGCTTTCGGATCACAAAACCGACTCACAGAATTGAAAGCCCAAAAGGACCTGTGTTTTTTTTCTCACAGGGAAACCTAGCAGGGAATCCACAGAGTTACATCCAAGTGCCAAGGCATATGAAAGGATTTATTGTGAATGTCTTTTACAAGATTCCTTCCTTGTTGGAGATAGTTCCTTTGGGATTCCCCTTCATGATATTGCTAATCCCATCTATTCAAAATTTATGACACACATTCCCTAGAATACTAAGATGACTTTTAAAACACAGTGTAGACTGGGGGCTTTGCTAGTTTTATAGTAATTTTCTTTTTCAGATTTCAGAACTCAGGCCTTCGCTGTACTCACAGGCTTCCTTCTGCAAACACAGGGCTGGAAACTCACTTTAATTTGTATGTGATACTGTGTTCAGTGCAAATGTTTACTAATATTCCTGTACAGATCTGGGGTCTGGTTTTTGCCTGGAATCAGTCAAGCCAAGTCTCGTGATCGGATGGTAAAAGTAATTTTGTGTAAGGAGTGTGCGCATGCAAGTGGGTCTGCATTCACACCTGTGGGGTTTTTTCTGCCTGTTCCTTCAGCTGCTGGTTTAGGAATTAAAAGTTCTTTGAAAATAATTTTTTCCTTTCCACAGACACAAAAAAAAACCCCGACAGCAAATACAGTTCCTCTCAGGTTTCAAAATCTTTTTAGTCATCTTTCTTTGTGTTTGTGACCTCCAAGTATCAGGAGAGTTACTCTGCAGTTCCCTGCTGTGTACAGGTAGGAGAAGAGACAAGGATGGGTCTTAGCTGCCCAAAATGTCCTGTCCTGGGAATAAATAGCTTTAGCCCATATGTGCCAGCTCCCTGGTCTCTGACATCCTTGCTATTTACAGTGATAATATAGATGG
This sequence comes from Melanocharis versteri, assembly GCA_013397845.1. Lineage (NCBI taxonomy): Eukaryota > Metazoa > Chordata > Aves > Passeriformes > Melanocharitidae > Melanocharis > Melanocharis versteri. Next base: position 367,210 of record VZTG01001433.1, read on the forward strand.
ACCTTCCCAACATATACCTGAATGAGGCAATAATAACAGGCCAGTGAAAGACAAGGCAATACTTTAACTCCAATGAAAATCAAGTACTGGGGACTTTTGTTTTAAAATGCCATATAATGTTTTTCCCTGGAAAAGTTTTATTCAATTTGGTGCAATTAAGAAAAAATCCCAAGCAACATATAAGTTACATGATGCCGCCTTTACGTCAGATCAGTGAAAAACAATCTTTGACAAGGTTGCCTTCAAAACACTACAAATGTATTTAGAAATCAGCATTTTTTTCTCTCTTCTATTTGCAGGCTCCTTAAATGAAAAACACTTTATGGAATAGGGTCTCTTTTTAGCTTGAAAACACAGATTTCTATCTCGTGTCTGAGTCTCCGCGGTGCCTCCTGAGCACAGCAAGGACTAGTTCAGAGGACAGATCCAAACCAGCATTTTAGAAATATAAACCCAATCCTTCTGGGAAAGAATCCATTCAATCCCTGGGAATATCAGAAAAAACAGAAAAGTGATAGCACTAATAATTAAAGCAAGAGCTGCTGTTATTAGTAGAGGACCTATACAAAGCGCACGTTTAAATGAAGCTCATTTAAACACGCTCTGCTTTAATTAGATTTAGTTTAACCACCTAAAAAAATCCCAGCAGAATTTGTGGCGGGGCTTGGGCTGCTGCTCCCTGCTGTGAGCCCACCTGTTTCTGCCAGCCTCACTGCCCTGGCACTCAGAAAATCCCGGGGCTGGCTCTGCAGGCTGGGGCAGGTCGCAGGGACAGGCTTCCCAACTGCCTCGACGCGATGTTTGAGGGGAAAAAAGTTCTTTTGAGTTAAAAAATAACTTTGCCCATGATTTACCATGCTGAGAAAACAGAGAAGCAAATGCTGCTAAGCATCTAACTATAAAAGACAGGAACAGATGTAATTTTAAGTAGTTTTTTACGCTCTGCAAAAGTAGTAAAAACTACACTGTTTTAAGATAAACCTTCTCCCCAGTATAATAATCTTATGTGTATATATATATATTTAAAAACCCTCAAACCACACACAGAGATATTGGGAACAGTGTCTGTCCAGCTTTTGGCTGAGTATTTGAATGCAGGAAAACTCTCCCCCATGGAATAGTTTCCTTCCCAGGCAGTGCTAAGAGCCTGACCCGAATCCTGAGGAAGCAGCAGGGAGCACCTTTGGCAGCAGAGAGCGGGCAGGCAGGAGGCTCCCGTGAGCCACCGGCAGGGAACGACAGGGACTATTTCTACATAAACAAGCCCAGGATCAGCTGAAGTTGCTGTTCACTGGCAAATGAAAATAAAGAGACAATTCAGAATCAAAGGTGAGTCAAACAAAAAATATGTCCAATAAGAGGAGGCAGCCCAGACAATCAGTCAGATGCCAAAACATGTGACAGACCCAGAGGCAACTCCAAAACAACCAAACCAACTGCCTGTGAAGTCTGCCAAGGAGCCAGATGCTCCTGCTTAAAAATATCTTCCGCTGCCTTGGCATCTGCATTTTCTGCCTGCCGTCAAAAGAGGAGGGAGGGGAAAATGGGAGAGCAGAGCGGGAGTAGGGGTGGGGGGCAGCAACTAATAATATTTTTGCCATTTTCATTCTAAGTACTTCTGATTATTCATTTGCAGTTTGTCATCATGTCACCGGAGAGCAAAACAAAACCCCAGCCTGGCATAGGCTGGGAAGGGAAAAGCAGGCAGAGCCCTCTATGCAGAAGGGAAAACATGAGGGGAAAGATCCAGTAATTCCATGCTGCTGTGGGTGGCACGTTCCTGTTAAGGTGACAAAAAGCTAAAACTGCTGGAGTTGGCAGTTTACCACCTGGGAAAGCACCAGCATGCCCACAACCCAGATGGAGCTGGGGACGGGATGCTGCAGCCTGCACACATCCAGGGTGTCCCCGAGGTGCCCCAGGCTGTGTGGTGGGGACAAATGGGGAGTAAATTGTACTGAATCAAGGTATTGCTGCTATTAACCACAGCAGCAGGGTTTGGGTCGTAGGGGCTGCAGATGCTCAACAGAGGCTCAAAACACACTTAATATTAACTTAGTGGATGAAGATAGAAATTTTTGTTACCGTAGCGGTTGATTAAAACTGTTAAATAAAATACATGTATTTTAAAAGTAGATTATTCAATAGGTAAAAGTCATAAAAAAAAAAAGTCAGTCAAAAGGAGAGAATTTGTGCAATTTCTGTTACTGGAGGAACTGTAATGCAAAAGGTGTTATCACGTTTCTCTTGTGTTGAAGGGCTTTCCCTCTTGTATATAAAAGCTTTCAAAGGTGAATACACCCCTTCAGAAATTAAATTGCAAACCAGTTTTGGTTGTGTTTCTTGATTCTTTGAGCAGGAATCAGGAATCCTGCATGTGGTCTGTCCCTCTGTCACAGAACTGACCGAAGCAAGGAATGTCTGTGTTTGAGGTGCCAGATGTGTCCCTCACTGCTCCATCCCAAGCAGAGCTGCACTTCCACAGCCAGAACTGTTGGAGCAGCAGGTACTGAACAAGACCAGGAATACAACACTGTGTTGGAGTGTGGCTTTACCTGAAAAGAGTGTTTGTTTTAGTGAGATAGAAATCAGAACATTATCTTTCTTCTGGGCTGTCCAGGTTGGGTTCTGAGCCGGGAGGGTTTGGGACACCGGTGAGTTGGGGACTGCCTTGTACCGACACAGTTCAAAGCCAGAAACCTGGTACTAAATGAGCGCCGTATCAGAGACCATCACCGCCTTTCCGAAAGCAAACAGCACTGGAGGTCAGGCTGAGCACGGCCGGGATAAAATTGCACCCCACAAAAGCCTCAGGAAGAGCAGAGAGATCCCTTTGCGATGTTTGACTCGTTTTCCCACTCGGATGCGTGGCGAGGCTCGGCGGTGTTTGTTTCAGGGCAAAGTTTCGCGCCGGCTGCTCGCCGGCAGAGAGGGCGAGCTCTGGGCTCGCAGCTTCTCTCGCAGTCCCTCGAGCAATCTGGCAGCCACGGGGCTGCCACCACCTTTTCCGCGCTGAAAGGTTCGGCTCCAAAAATCTGCGCCACACCTTGTAGCCTAAATTTTGCGTACAGAACCCGTTTGCGGGGAAATGCAATTGCAGTAAATAAATAAGTAACGGGAGCCAAACCGGCAGCGTGGTGAATCGGCGGAAGAATTTCAAAGAAATGGAAAGAACTTGCGGTGACAAATGTTTCGTGCGAGTCTGGTACTGAGATTGTAAGAATTTTGCATGTCTACATCAACTGACTGATAGCAAAGGAGTTTCTAGTCCCCCTCATGGCACACACAAATGTCTGTTAAAGACATAAATATTTAAAAACAACAGCTAGACTAAGAGGGTTAGCTTTCATTTCATCTAATTTGGCAAGCATTAGCTACACCCACCAGAAATCATTTTATTTTGTGTAATTTAATAGCAGATCTATTGTAGCATTGCAGTTTCTGACATGCCGAAACAAATCAATGTGGCCTTTTTTTAAAGTTGAGAATTAATACGAGGCTGTATTTCAAATGTTAGATGGAAATCAATAAAGATAAAAACGTTTCTGTGTTATTCACCTATTTTCATCCCCTGCTCCAGAGTTTATTTGCCTTCCTGCATGCAATACAGAGACTTTGATCCTTGTTCAAATATCTCTGATTTTTTACATCCCTCATGTTTGATCTGGTTCTCAGGTGAGAATTATTGGCAGAACTTGTTAGAATTACACCTGCCAATGGCAGCATACATGGTAGCAACACGAAATTATATAAACTGTACTGTGCATGCCCTTTGGAGTCTTACACAGCAAAATAATATTCCCACAGAAATCAATCTGAGATTTTAATTTATTAAACCCTCTCTCTCTCCCCCTCCACCCCCCCACACCTTAAAGGGATAGATGGAGATACGGAGGAAGAAGCAAGATAACATCAAATAAAGCAGGTTTTGAATAGTCACGGATGACCTTCACAATATGCGTTTTGCAATTTTGGGTGGATTAGAGCAAACTAATGATGGCTTTGAAATGAGCTTTTGGATAAAGCTTGGGAAACTCTAATCATTACAAATCCACTACTTAAGAGAACAATTCCATGTAGCACACTGCAGCTTTAAAGCATACATGTCTCGTTTTCTTTCCTCCTCTCAACAAGCTTATTTTGCTTTCACTTATTCAAGTCTTCTTATAGGAGCCCAGCGACTGTTTTCATTTTCTGCCATGCCTTTAAATTTAAGGGAGCCTATTTTTTTTTTGCCTGGTGTTGTCCTTACAGCGCCTTTTGCATTTAGTTTAGGACTCATAGAGTTAACAGACTGGGAGAGAGAGAGAGAGGAAAAAAACCCAACCACTTGCATTAAGCCTGAAGCCTGTCACCTTTTCTTGGCAATTACACTGCTAATGGCTGGGTCCCAAGCAAAGTGGCAAAGAATATCTCTTCTCACGTTCCCAACTCACAGTGCATTCCCAAATACCAGATGGTGTTTTTGGAATCCGTTTCACTATGTTTGATATGACAATACTTTTGTATAATGTTAAATTATATATAACTATTTCAAATAGCCGATACCAGAACAAGGCTAGAAAAGGAATATTAGATGCAAGGAGGAAAGAGAGAAACTGAAGACTGAGGGTTTTCATCTCCTCCTGTTGTATCTTGTGTCTCTCAGATTTTTGTGTAATTTGAACAAAAGAGGAAATAAAAATGGTCCAACAGACTAGCTCTCACAGTGGTACTATACAGAAATGGTGTTGCTTCCTTCCCAGAATTTGGTGTACATCTTAGGCTGCCTGCCAGCTCTACAGGAGGCAAGTGCAAGATCATAAATAGTGCAGGGAAAGCAGGAAAAAATAAAAGGGAGAAAAAACTCAGTCACAAGTAAAAAAAGTCCCACCATTTTCCTTACAGATTTTTCCTTGAAATCTTAGGAAAAACAAGTGCCAGAAAGTTCAGGAGAGGTAAACTGGTACATCTCCATTAACCTCAGGGGAGCTGTGCCAGCTGACAGGGGCATTTGGCTCACGATATTTAAGTTGAAATAACTTGGATCTATGGAGCAAGTCATCGATACATCCTGCTGAAGGTGGGTCCAATCTCACTTGCCCAGATTAGCGATTCCAGTTTTATATTAACACTGATGGACTTGCAGGAGTTGGAAAATACCCATTGGAATCAGGCCTGCAGATTTAGTTGCAATGCAATTCGTCATGCCTGGACTGAAGGACAGAAGTAGCTCAGTCATTCCTCAGGAGACAGCCAGGACCTCAGCTTTAGGAGGGACAAATGTTTTCTTTTTGTTGGCTACATTACAAACAATTTCTTAAGAACAGGAAGAAAATGCAGTACCGAGTTAAAAAAGTATTCAGGATATTCAGTGTCCCGTCAGTCTGACAGTGATGCCACTTCCATCATCAGAATCCCTTCCTTTAAACACTGATTAGTTTTGTGATTTCTAAATTAAAATTGTTTATTCTAATGTACCCAGGAACTTTATTTTCTTCCATCCCCGTTTCTGCTCAAGGCACATTTTAACAACCAGCAAGGTTCCAGGATAAATGCTTCCCAACAAAAGCACTTCCCAAGCCTAACAGCAACATGAATATTGAAGCTATAAGGACACAACTTCACAAGTAATTTGTCTAGTTGAATCAGTTTTGTTTCTGCATACGCCAGAAACCTGTCCAAGTGAAGGTTTCATTCATACGGCTACACACAAGCAACTCACCACATAAGTACTTACTTTTTACACAACAAAATACTGATTTTTCCCTCTTGATTACTCACACTGCCAGCATACAGTAAAGATTATCAAGCCCTCAAAGGATCATACAGATCCAGTGACTACTACATAATTAACAATAACTTGTAGTAATGCAATTTAAGAGTCTTTTTAATGGGCATAGATGGCAGAATGTATAGCCCATCTTTCTTTGTCATCCTAGAAAAGGGGCCCCATGCGGAGCTGCTGGTTGCTGAGTGATGCTTTGTAGTCTGTACCAGACAGTTGCACAGTACCAGCTGCATTGGCAGGTAGCCGAAGTGCAAAGAGATAGCTGCCAAGCTATGCTATACAAAGGCAGCAGTGCCAGAGAGAAAGGGACCTTTGCATGAAGTCACCTTTGACCCTGAAGCCAGCATGGATCCCATATTCATCAATTCCAGACAATTGCATCTTTCATTCCACCACAAACTATGATTAGAAAGGGCCCGTTTGTGATAGTGATTGTTAGTTTACAGTTCCCAGAGATTGGATTATTTAATCTTTAGTTCTGTTGGCAGCAATATTTTCCCTAACCTTTTGTAATGGTGTGCCAGTGATAATCTAACATATGTATATGGGGAGATATACACACACATACACACAGGCACTTCCCTTCCCCATCAAAACTGGGTGAAGAGAGAGAGAGATGCACAGAAAAAACACAGCACACAAAATTCACTTTATTTGGCAATCACTGTACTTATATACATTTTGAGAATTCAGCCAGGAAAGTGCAGAGCACTCTGAGTGCAGCAGCACCTCAACTTCTGCTCACAGACCTGACTTTCCTGCAATTCTTTCTGCTCGATGGGAAAGCTTTTGCTTTAGAGTATTCAGATTATCAAAGGCATTATTTTTGCATTCAACTGCAGATGAATTTTTAAGAAATTTTCTACAAGTACTGACCCTATGCAAAAAGAAGTATTTAAACTTTAAATGGACTCATGAGAAAACCACCTATGACAAACAAATCCACTGTCTCAGGGGACTGGGGGGAGACAGTGCATGGAATAAAAGCAGCAGGGAAGCGTCTAGGCCTGATTCTTGCCTCTGCTCTCCTGTGTGTCCAGCTTTGATATCGTGAGTCCTATTGAAATCCGTGGCAGAGCTCACAAGGTGCATGTGCCTGTCAGCACTTGGAGCTCAGTAAATGGGTCTTCAACAGTGAACTGCCCCCCATCCCTCCCAAACTTCACCCAGCGCTTCCTCAAGCAATAAAACAAATCACACAATCAACAAGTAGGTAAAGAACATAAGGTGCCTGAGAATACCACTCTTAACAACAACTCTCCATAGTGTTTAGCAGAAAAAAGGGTAAAAATGGTGCCAGAATCAAGTGAAGAACTATTGTTTGAGGTTGGAAATTGAGAGAAAAGGGAAGGGGGGAAAAAAAAGCGAGTCTATAAAACTTTCATTAAAATCTTTTTTGATCTGCTCCTTTGGTCTGATCTCAGAGGTGTTGGCCAAAGGGAAAAAATTCCCTCTACCTGAAGGCCGGCCGTATTGTGCTGCACCTGACTTCTGGCTCACATGCGAGACCGTCTGTTCTTTATTTTCACTCTGTATGAAGCTAATGGAATTTGCAGTTGATTAACCTCAAATCTGGAGTAATGATCCAGCCTGGGACTGCAGCTGGCAATGCTGGGGCTATTTGTACTTCTTAACTGAGTAAGACAGCAACAAGTGCAGTGGCCCAGAGGTAAAGATCGCGGGTGGATGGGTGAGTGTCAGGGGTGCAATAAAAGGAGGAGAGAACGTGACCTGAGAGTGCAGACATTGTCCCCCCTCCCCACGAAGAGGTCGGAGCACCAACTCTTAGAAAAATTAATCACGAGATAATACAATATGAAGTATATGGCTACAATTATTCAATTCTATTCTACAGAGGACACTCAGACCACAAGATTTACCCTTCCTGCATAATGAATCCATGCATTAGAAAAAGGTCATCTGTTGAGGAACAGCTTCTTTAGAAAAATTAGGAGCAGAGGGTCCTAAAACTTCTCTTCAACTTCTGTTTGTGTGAGGGAAAGCAAAGTCTTCGTTATATTGGCACCTCATAATAAAATTCAGAGACTTACACTGTATTATTTGTGTCTATTTATTTGTGCTAATTAATGATTCTTTCTGAAATATGAAAAATCACAGCTGAATCACTGCAGATAAACACCACCGGAAGAGAATTCAAGCATTTTTTTCCCTAATAAATGAATTTCTGTTTTCTCCTTCACAATTGTTCAAAGCTTCAATGAACAGAGTTACACAAACGTGCACCAAACCTTAGAACTAATTTAGTTTAGCAAGTGCTTCACACATCTTCGTTTACTGAACAATGTTACTTTCAAATCACAACATTCTTCCTTCCTCGCCTCATGACTAATACAGTGTTATTCAAGCCGCTCCTCTTCAGACACTTCAGATCTTTACAAATCTTTTCCCCAGCTTTACCACCTGATTTCTAATTAAAATTAAACTGAGAGAGTTCCTTCCACTGATGCAAATCCTGCAACCCCAGGCCAGTAACAGGCATTGCACAGTTTTTCTTCCACGGCATCATTTGGAAGAGGAACTTCTACAAAGAGATGGGTGAAAGGAGCTGAGATGAGCTGTGCTTGGTCCTGAGCTCTTACACTGCTCGTTGGATAAATGTCTTAATGTGACGTAGTGAAAACAATTTTTCACTCTGAGGAAGATCATTCTTCCCATCCTATACAAGTCTTGTCAAATTAATGACTACCAGTGGACTTTCCTAACACTGCATTGCTGTCTGTATTTTATTTATATATCGTGCATGTAAATATACATGTGCACACGCACACACACACGCACTGTGTGTACTATATGTCAACAACTAATCAAAAATTGTTTGCCCACAAGCATATGTGAAAAATTCATCTAAATAATTGTACATTTAATTTTTAATGAAATCCCAGTAATCCACTCAATTTACCAAACTCCTGCTTAATATGAAACAGTGGCATGCACAGAGATGCCTGAGTCTTACACAGTGTGAGCATTCGTACCACTTCAGGCATCCTCAGTCAAGATTTATTAAAATATTATCTTGATTTGGAGATCACTGCTTTTACTTGTGTGCAGAGTGAAGAAGCATATGCTATATGAGTAACCCATAGTGTTTGGCTTAAAGGCAAAATAAAAGTCAGCAATAAATAAACAGTAAAAAACAGACTGCTGGGAGATGGAAAGACTCACAGTCTTTCCTGTCTTTCGTTCCCTAATTCTGCGAACCCTTATATCCACAAGTAACTTTTATTAAAAAAAAAAGCAAGTACTGCAATTATAGCATCTACAGATAATTTGAAAACACATTAATTACCATCTAATTCCCTTTCTGAGGTGAGTTTTCTTATTCTACTCCATACAAGGGAAGGATGAGACATAAAGAAATTAAAGTGATAGTTTTGGCAGACCTGTACAGAAACCAAGGGAAACAACATTGCACAGCTGCTTGTGAGAACACACATTTAAAGCAGGCACCTGCATTTTGCAGGTGCAAACACCTACAGCATCCAAACAATTCCACACCAAGCTCGTGCACACCTGTCCTGGAGTGTGCAGCCAGAAAACTCGTTAGAACAAAGGAATCTGCAGCCATGAACACATACATGGGAGTGCAGGTGTTTGATTATTTCAATCCAGAGTATATGAACAGATGTTTGCATCCTATTGAAATCGTCACTATCCTCAAAACTCTGCAGCTCTGCTGTTCCACCCTTACCAGTCTGTATTTCTCAAATTCCAGAAGGCCTTGTCTCACACTGCTTTTCAGGGTACGACTTCCATGTGTTTTGGCTCCAGCCCCTTATCCTGTTGCTAGGGAAAATAAAAGTCCCTAGCCCATCTATCTCTCTGTTCTTAGGCAGATAATAACTCACTTTTTGGCTAGATAAAACATTTTCTTCGTTAGGGGTTTGTGCTCTTCCCTGTCTCTCTGCATTTTGCTGCTGCAAAGATCTTGGGGTTTATGCGGTATCGGTTCCATGATCAAGGAGAAGATTCAAAAACTGTGGCAAGTAAGAGAAAGGTGGACTGCACCATTCAGAGATGGGAACAGCTGGTTCCAGGAGGGAGAGGTTACGGTGCTGCGAAGCCACACTTTGTCAAGCTGCAAGTGGGAGATGCCAGGATGCAGGGCTGTGGGACATGACCAGCAGAGCATCAGGCTTTTCTGAATCCCTGGGCCACGGGGGCACATTGGCAGCCTGGTCTTCACATTTCCCCCCCCTTGTTTTCCTTTCCTCAGTTATCACCAGACAGAGTTTACAGCACAGTTCCCTAAAACGTGCCCTGAAATTCTGGAAGTGAGCAGATGCAATCAGAAGTGCTTGCACCGCTGGTCATGGGGGACATCTCGTGGAGCTGGCACAGAGCCTTGCTCTCTTCAGCCTCTGCTGCTGTCCTGTGGCTCTTTGCCTTCCTGCTATGGAGTTGCCTCAGTGCAGAAGAGTTTGGGCAAATGAGGGACTGCTCTGCAATTCAAACCCTGCCTCTGCATCCGAGGAGAAGAAAATAAACCACAAAGTTGTCTGTGCAGTGGTCCAGTCACTGGAGGACCAGAGCAGTTGGGAGCCCATATGTTACTGAATGAGATTTTAAGTAATGTAAAAGAAACAACTTCAAGGAGTGAGTGGAGAAGGAGAAAAAACCCCATCCTGTGGTTCTCTTCCTCTGCTCAGGTGTGATCTCTTGGCCACTGCTCTTCCTAATGCCAGGAAACATTCTCAGATCCCAGCCTGCCCTCCCTCCAGTCTCCTTTACAGCGCTAGTACTGAGCACCCACTCTTTGATCCGTCCTTTTCCTTCTATTCTTTACATTCTTGACACAAACTGATATTAGAAATTACCAATGGTCAATGCTTGCCAGGAGCCAGGCCTTCACCAGAGGTTTCCCACCATTATAAGCCTCTGTCCTCTTCCTACATGCCCTCATACTTCCCTGGAAGGTATTTCTCCCATTTGCCTGTGGAAAACTTAGAAAACTTCATTAAGAACTAAAAGAAACTGTGCCCATAGAAAAATAATAAATTTCAACATATATCTCCATAACGAAAAAGTTGCACCCTATAAAATCAGGTGAGACAGTTGTAATTTGTAGAAGAAGTTACTATTTTCTTGAAAATTGTTTGAGAATTATTCATTGATTTTTGAACAAGAGGGAATCCCTTGTATGTATTAAATAGTGCCTTATGCTAATTTCTTTCCAGGCACATGGCAGACAGAGAGCTGATTTCCTTCAGAAACCAAGGTAAAAGGAGAGGAAGCAACAAGTCCTAATTTGTCTAAACTGTAAGTCCTCATTAGCAGCAGAACATGAGTAAAGTTGAGTTTTGTGTTTGCTTAAAATCCTTGAAAACTTGTCCTGTTTGTGCTCTTGTAAAACCCTGGTGATTCACCTTTCAGTCACTGCCCTAAATAATCAATTTAACCCATTCTTCTTAACCCGCTCTTTCAAACAAAATCACAAAAGAAAATTTCTAGTAAAAAATCCCTGGCAAAGAGAAGCGCACATGCACGTTGTCTCTATTTGTTCCTGAAAGTAAATACAAATATTGACTGAATGATCAAATGAGACAGATTTTTTCTTTTCTTATTGAACATAAAAGGTTAACTTGGGTCACTTTGGAATACTCTTTATATTCCCTTGACATAAACCAATAAGACATGCTCTACTTTCTATTTTCTTTACCAGTGTATTTCCATGCAGAATCAGGTTCAGACTAATTGAATTCTGGATTAAAAAAAAAAAAAATGGAAAAACTCCCCTCTAATTTACTCACAGACTCTCTCAGTTATGGAAATACCCTGTCAGTGACCACGTACACCCTGTGTCGTCTGAGTTGGTCGTGTTTAAAGCAGAAAGGCCTGTTTGAGAGCGCTGTTTGTGCCCTAAATTTCCACACTGCTCCTATTGACAACCTCAATCCGTGTGCGCGACTCCAATTGGGTTGTGAAATTAATATGGCTGTTTGCGTACATCAAGGGCAACCTGCACTCCTTTGAAAGCAAGGGCATTGCAATTATGGGTAGTAAGAGCCTACAAGCTTATAGTGCCATCTGTACTATCCAACACTTCCACCCATCCCTACTTGTATTGCTAACTTTGCGTTTCACAGCCTCTGAAAAAAAAAAAACAAACCACCAAAGAACAACAGATACGCTTATACAGGCAAAATATTTTGAATCTCACTCCACTAGTCAACACATCTATTTAATCTGTTCTAATGATTTTTATCTTATTGAGAATTACTCTTCATTAATCTCCTCTATGGAAAATTGATCCAGATATCTCCATTGCAGTGAATATAAGGGCTGAAACCTTTGTGTAAAAGAGCTATTGCAGGTTTGTGCAGCACCTGGTCCTCACTCAGACCGGCTTCTCCTGCTCCAAGATCAGTTGAATTTCTTGGGAGTATGGCAGGGCCTCTGCTTTTTGTGGGTGGATAGAGTGTGAGTGTATTCCATGTGCAAAGTGTGTGTTTGAACATGTACAAAGAGTTGGAGCACCTGAAATGAGCTCTGTGATTATTACCTGCAGCACTTGTGAAAGAGGTTCCTAGTGACACTCATGGAAATAACAAAGATATTTTCAGTCCAAACCATGCTGTTATCAAGCAGAATATTTGTCTTCAAATGTCAATGAAGAAACAACTCTATTCACCCTAAAATAATCTTTGAATATTAATCAGTGAGAGTGACCACATCGGCGGGAGAGGGATGCTTCAAGCAGCACAGGGAGATTCTTTTCACTCTGGAACTAAAGCATGGGAACCTTTTAATAAACTAAAAATGTTACCTTTTTTCTCTCACATGAAATTAAGGAAAGGAAATATCTATTTCCTTATTTGTAAAAAGTTTCAGATTGTTTATACGGCAACTACTGGGACCTTTGCAGCAAAAAGTTTCAGAATATTCTTTTATTTTCATCTCCATTTCCAATTACTCCCAGTATTAGTGGGGGACTTGCCAAAAGTATAAAGGCCAGAGTGCCAGAAACCATCACAGGCATCCCAGTATGATTAAAGATCCACTCCTGGTGTTTAAACTGGAGTTCATGATTAGTCTGGCAGCCCCCGGGTTCAGATCGAGATGTCAGACCTTTCAGGTAGTGTCTATCTTTTCTGGTTTTCAGCACAGTTTTGACACCTTCAGATCTCAGTCCAGTGTGTAAAATTAAATGATGGTGAGTGGTAGCACAGAGACACCTCAGTTACAGCACGGCCTGAGCTTGGAAGTTCTCCTGTTCATCCTCCACGACACAGACCCTCCAGATCGTGCTGTTACTGGCTTTTCCCAACCATGACAATGATTTCACAACCAGGGGCACGCTGAGCTCTGGAAATCAGACGTGGGGATCACCAGCAAGAATGAGCTGGCCCTTAAGGGGACAAAGCTGTGCCCTTCCTCGTTCTCCTCCTGGTGACACAGCTACCTGCACAACGTCCTCCTCCCGGCCAACGCCGAGCGAGGACCTCACGTCCCCAGCTCCTGGCTCAGCCGGCAGCACTGGGAACCCAGACAAAGTTTTTTTGGATAAACAGGATTTTTCTCTCCAGCCTTCCCTCAGACTGTCCCACAGCTACACCGTCGTGTCACAACAGATGTGAAAGTTTCTGAGGGGAAGAGGGTTGAACAAGGGTTAACATGGCGCATTCTCCTCTTACTAAAATGATGTCATTTCCCTCCCCCTCCCCGAAAGTATCTGTTGCTTGGTTGTTTACATACTGAATTTAAAAATCTATGTTATAGACCTGCATGACTTAAAATTGAATGAATACTCATACCTGAAGACATTTGTACAAATTTAATTTAAACTTCCAGTGCTTCAGAGTTATTAAAAAGTATTGGGTTTTAGCTGCAAACTACCCATTTTCCCCATTTTCGGTACTTTCTCCAGGAAAATAAAGACTAAGAAAACAGAAGTACTGATACACTGTAGAAATTGTCCCAATGAGTTTATAATCCAGTGTGAGTTACACAGTACTGATAAGTAGAGGAAGTTCAACCAGACAGTTTAATCCTCCAATTTCCTGTCTTCTAATCAGCCACTGACTCCTCTGGCTTTAAATTAGAAACATTCATTGCCATATTCAGGACAGGTGAAGGAAAAGGAGTAGAAAACAACTAGGACAAATACTTGTAAGCAAGAGGAGGCCATGTATAGAAAATGAAGATGATATAAAGTATGTATAATGATGCACTGAAGTGTTTAAGCTATACAGAGAATTTAGCAACTCTGAAGAGAAAGAATAATTTTATTAAAAATATTTATACAGCAGCTGAGCAGCGTATGAACATACAAGAGTTACTGTATAAAACAAAGGAAATCCATGCTGCAATGTTACACTGTTCACACTTTGTTATTTTTATAGGGGCCGGAGCAGGATAATTATTAATACATGTATTCCTTTTGATATACCGTAAATCATAAGTAAGAAGCACAAATCAGCAAAGCCACGGACAGTTCAACAGCATGTGGGGATTACCATGATAAACTTGGACTGAGAGTGTGTACAGATATGCTCAGTGATTTAAACAAAAAATACTTCTTTTGAGTATTTTGGCAGTGCCAATTAACTTTCCATATGATGAAATTAAATATTAATTAGATGTGCCATTATTTTTATTTTCATTTGCAATGAGATTTATAGTGAGGATTCTATTAATTCTTCATTGATGGAAATGCTAGCAACATTTTGACATTTTCGTATTTTTTTTAATTGTGTGAATTACCTGAGCAATTCCAGCTATTCCTCTGAAAAAAACAGAGCACAGAGGTGTGGAAGAAAAGTAGTCACCAAGAGCTTCAGTGAAAAAAAAGATGTTGAGCTAAAAACCTTTAAAGTAACTAAATGACCGTCTTAAGTCTAGTCTGACTGTTTTTAATAAATTCTGGGTTTATTCATGTAGTCTACAGAAAATAAAGGCATTTACACTCATCTGTGGATCAAGACTGGGATAGTAAAATTAGAAAATAATTATTTTGGAAATGACTGGAAGATCTGCTTTAACTGTCGCATTCAATAACAGCAGTTTGCTCATACATGGAGTCATTTGAAATGGCTTCTTATTTATTAATGAGCCTTTTTTTTTTCCCTTCAGATGTTTCACAAAGAGAACAGTTTGGGGGTTTGAAACTCTTTGGACGGAGATAACTCAAATTATGGGTCCAGGTTGGCTTTCAGTCACTCAGGTGAGCAAACCTGGAGTCGCTCCGCTCCTCCCAGCGCAGCGACTCCAGGCTGGTGGCAGCGGAAACCTCGAGCAGAATTTGGCCCAATTTGGGGTCTTTAGTTTTATTTTGCCATGGAGGATTTTCCTTCCAGTATGTACCTTTGCTGCACATCTATTTCAATAACCCCGTGCAAAGGAATTTTGCAGACAATCCCTTATTAAACATATTATGGTCACATCATACAGCCTTGCTAGAGCAAATAATTTAAAAAAAATAATCAGCTTGAAATAAATGTTTATAAAAGTAGCACAGCTGCACATATTTGCTACAAATGCAAGACAGAGTACTGAAACTTTTCTATGACTAACCCTTTAGTGTCTCTATGACAGCAGCAAATTTAAATTGAAAGTGCCAATGAAAACAAAATAATAATCATTTTTCCAACAAAATCATCTCATATCTTCAGGCTCCTATACCAGTTAAATAATTTGCTATTATATATATTTTTAAAAAATAAATATAACTCCTTCTTACACAAATTTACATCATTTGGGGGAAATTTTATGGTAAAATGTCACGTTACTATATGGACAAAATATCTGTTTCTGCATTTACTTGATTAAAGCATAAAAAAAGTAGATTAGGTATAAGAGTGCCTTAAAATAGTGGAGACAAATACAATTATTGCTGAAATGTACAGATCCTGTGGATTCTGCTGCAATAGTTTGAAACATTTACAACTGTCTACAAGAAAGAGAAATAACATTTTTTCTTTTGCTTTGACCTCCTGCTATTTTGGCAAGTAAGATAAAATATATTAGCCATTCCATCAGATGGCTGGGGAGAAAAACTAGCTGTGATGAGGAAAAACGAATTAAAGGAGCATTAATAAAGATTATCTATGAAAGAAAATAAGGTCAAAATTAGAACTCTGCATTTTAAAGCCACCTTTCAAAATTGCAAGCTGCTTTGCCCAATGCTAAAATCCATTCATTTTACTAATCATGCAATCAACCAATCTCCATTATCTCCAGAGCTGGCTATAAACATGCTATAGACTGGGGTGAAAGAGGGAGAGTGTGAGGTTGAGAGACAGAGAGAGGGAAAGAAAGAAAGAAAGAAAGAAAGAGAGAGATTACTACACCCAGCCTTTTATAAAGCCGTTTCTTTCATTATAACAGGTCTTTTCATCCCAGTGACACAGAACCTTTAAATTTGGGCATAATGCTCCAGTACAGTACACAGCTATAGCTTCAAATGGATTTAGAACCTGCTCCAGAAAGAAAACAAACTCCCTCGCTTGACACACAAATTGTTTACGATTCATTAAAAAGCAAAATTGCATATCCCAGTGCTGGCAGCTGAGTCCATATGGGTGCAAGGGGTATTCACTCATCTCTTTGTATGCTGGCAGTACCAAACCGAAGTTTAGCACTGTGCAGCTGAGATTTTGTGCAGCCAGACGATGCATGAGGTAATTTTCAAAGCTTTATTTGTCTTTAAAACATTAAAATCTGCTCTCTAGCTTACTTTTGATGAAAAGAATGTGGCAAACGGGATGAGGTTTGGGGGGGTAAAAAAAAGATCTATTTTTGTTGTGTGGTTTAGATTCATAATGTATGAAAAACTGCTTATTACTCCATCAATAATTGAAACTTTGTATGAAAATTATTTGCAATTAACACATCTATTGTAAAGATCTTGAATTATTCATTTCAGCTAAAAATAACGTCTCTTATCTAGCAAAACTTCTACAAAAAAAGGCTATTTTAGTGATTTTTTTTTTTCTGTTAGAAAATAAATGGTGTGATGTTCAAGTTTAAGGAGAACTTTCTGCAATGTTTAATCTAAACAACAGCATGTGTGGTTATAAAACTGTTTATTTTTAGGCAAGTGCATTACTAAATGTTTCCAGGATTTTTACATATTATATTCACAGCACTAAAACATCTGTGAAATAGATGTGACTGAAATGAGACTTCCTCGGACACTTTCTCTAGAGTGCTAATAACTGCCTAGTAACATTTGAGGATACTTATTAAATAATAAACACGGGTGTACCTCATCATAAAAGCAGCCGATAGACAATAAAAGAGGAGTGGTAATAAAATATACAAATGGCTTGGAATAAGGCAAAATCACAGCATGATATAAATCTTGCGGCTAAAACAGGTACTTGAAAAACTTTGCTTTGAAAACGATAAGTAAAAATCAATAGCCTTATTTACAGGGGTTTAACAAGCTAAAAAAAAAAAAAGTCACATGAATAATCAACAGTTTATGTGCATGCAAATACCCCTTCCCCCTCCAACTTCTCCTGGCAGAAAGTCTAATTGGAAAATCAGTACTATAAGTAAAGTGGTTAGCCTTCCCTATTCCCATTAACCAAACGCTGCATGTTACATTTCACTGGCAACCGCTGGCAAACCTCTAATAGATGCTTAAAAAATTAAGAGTTTAGACAAAACAAAACGGAAAACCCCGAGCCCAAACACCTTTAAATACAAGCCACATGATATACACAATGGCCACCACCAAGCTGCAGAATAAAAACCTTCCGGATCTCACTTTTAAAAGTCTTTCAAGTCCTCTGAGGTCTTAAACTTTCCAAGTGATACCAAAATTGGTCCGGGGCGGCGAGGGGGAGGGAAAGCCCCCGACTTGTTTCAGCGTATCATACAATGAAAGTGATCATGCCTTGTTTTGTAATTCCACTCGCCAGTCCTTTTTTAACTGATATCTATGTGAAATGAGCTGAGGTTCACGGTCCAGTTAGGAGCGGATAATACATTCATTGTCCTGGCAGCAAACTTTTCCTCTCACTGGAAGAATTCACGCTTGCCACAAGAATAATAATTACAGAAAACTAAAAATGCGCTGCTAACGAATTAATCCCTAACGGACAACACGCTAACGAGGGCAGTAATGATTTGAGGACTCTCTTCCTCGCAACAGGACTTGCATCTTCTGCTACAATGGGCTATTGTGCATCCTCCTAACTCACTATACCTCTTATAGATTCAAGATGTCAAAGGTTGTCTGGCCCGGCTGACCATGACATGCTAGTTAACTCGTTCTACGGAGCACGTTGGGACTTTATTGAAACTTTAATTGTGCCCAAAAGCAGCTAGAGCCAGACTATGTGGGATCTGTAACACATGGCTCCAGGTCAGCACAGCCCGGGAACCTGTTCTAACGCAAACAAGCGGAGGGAAAAGTTAGATCGGGGTCTCGGATGAAAGGCAGCACCTCGCAAACCGCGCTCCTCTCACACGTGATGATTTTACACCACGCCACGACCGCACCGTTCCAGGCTTTTACAGGGACCGACTCGCTTTGTAACGGACTGAACTTTCCACCTTCCCTCTTTACAAAATACTGCATGGTAAAAAATGCACGCGCACACGGACGCTGGAAAGCAGCAGATAAAATAAAACAAACTGAGCGTTAGGCAGCCGACTGAGACAAGTTACTCTGCACAACAAGGCTTTTTCAAACTACTTCTTTGCATACTTTTTTTTTTTTTTTTCCCTTAAGGAGAATTGAAAAAGCTTCCCTCTGGAAACTGTAGTGCACATTAACGGTCTCCTGTTACACAGGGGAAAGCACACAAGTGGGACAAGTGTGAGGCTGCTCTACTGAAGAGTGTGAAAAAAATCAAATGTTAATTTGATAAATGTGAGGTCTGGGACATTTTGTCAAAGAGGGAGGGAAAGTAGAAAAGGGAGAAAAAAAAAAGCAGCCCTGCTGCCAACTCACCATCCACCAAGTTCTGGCCGAGATGTCGTAGCAGAGCTGCCATTTGATGGAGCCGTCGGAGGTTTTCCCTGCCATTATGCTGTCAGCAAGCTTCATCTGATGCTAACTCACGGGAGATAAGACACCTAATTGAGAAAACATTTGCACTGGCATGTTGGGCAACATGTAGCCCGGTCCATACCATATGGAATCATGGGTAAAAAAAAAAAATCTCCTTGACAATGAACCAATCTCTCACAGACCCAGTGGCAAGGTGAAGTGGAGATGAAAAGTCATCTGCTCCTAGCACTGTCTTCTCCTCTCTCTCTCTCTCCCTCACTCTCCCCCTCTCTCACTCACTCTTTTTTTTTTTTTTAAATAAGAACCCACTGCTCAACATCAAAGAGAGGCGGTCAAAATTAGGGCTTCATCACTCAGATGATTTTGGTCTGCAAGGTTTTTCTTTCCTTTCCTCTTTTTTCTTTTTTAAGAAGAATAAAGAGATTTAATAGGACAAAGGCAGGTAGTGGACTGTGGAGGGAGATCGCCACAGGCTATTAGCCTAAAATTTCTGCTTGACAGATGGAACTGCTTAGAGACTATCATGCAATGTTTTGGGTGTTTTTTTTTTTTTTAAAAAAAAGACTTTCAGTCTGATTCAGTATCTGTTTATCGCAGCTACTTTTCTCATGTACGTGACTGGGGGGGAAAAGACTGAGCAAAAAAAGAAAAAAGATCGCGTCTTTCTTTCTTTCTTTCATAATTGTGCGTATAATAATTTAAGCAGTGAAAGGCAAAACAAAAGTATAAACTGTCCAAGTTAATTTCTCGATCCAGTGACAGACGCTTTCTGAAGGAATCAAATGATTTTTATTTTTGAGACGCTCAAGTTTTGACTCTTTATTCCTTCTTGATTTTAGATATCAGATCATATTGTTTAAATGAATGACTTTTCATATGAAGCTTCAAATTGCCCCCCTAATAACTGAACAATTCCCTTTTTATATATTTGTAAAATATCATTTTGCTACAATATTTTTTTAAACGTGGTTTTTAATGTTACATTTCTTAATCCCATCAGGTGACAGCCGCCAAACTCACAGGGGTTTGTTTCTCCCTCCTGCAAAACTTCTCTGCTACGCTCAAAATTTGCGTGAGGAATTGGCAGATAACTTGGGAAAAGACAGCCCCAAAACAAACTGCTTTGAAAAGTTATGAAATCCTGTTGCCGTCTAATATTAAAATCTTTTCCTGCCTAGCAAAGTCAGAGATAATCATAGATTTTCTCATCTCATTTTCCCACTTCTCTTGGTGCACTGTAAACCCAACCAGAAGTATTACTTTTATGACAGCTGACTATTAAGCAGGCAGTGAATGCTTTCCATTTAAATCACCCCGCTGTGTCACACGGAGCGACGGTTGCTCGGCTGTGACCACCACACTCCCTGACAGGGCACTCCAGCCTATACAGTAGTGCCTTTCCTCAAGTGCTCAAAAAAATGAACTTCTGAACTGGCAAACAGACTCTCGCCAGGAATATTTCTTAGGGCTGCGGAGCTACGGATGATACGACTTGAAACACTCAGAAACAGCTACACTCTGCAAATCTTTTTGTGATTTGGACACAAGAGGAAAATGTATTAAAAACATCCACTCGATTTTAAACAATATCCGTTTCTGTTTGTATCAGAAAGGGGAGCTCGTGGGTGCACAATTCTTGTTTGGATTATTTTGTGTATTAACTGTTGTTTAACTGTTTGGCTACAGCAAAATCGTCATTCCGGGCTGCACAGATTACAGAACTGCCATTCAGTACAGGACAGAACTAACTTTTATTGCGCTGCAATAATACCCTTGCATTTCTGTGATGTGCAAGACGATAAGCAAATGATTCAGTGTAAGCACGAACTGCTAATGTAACATGCAGGGGTTTGGGGGTTTTTTTTCCCCAGTCTTACAATCTGTTTGGACTACACATCAGTGAATGATCTGTGCTACCACAGCATCCCAGTTTGCACTTTTAGCTCCAGATAGCAGGTACAATCCTACTGCTGTGTACAGAAGAGGGTCTGACTAGCATAGGAAGTGTTAAGTTTTATTTCAAGTCCAGAAAAAAAAGAAAAAGATGGACACTGTGCCAGGAACTGTCCTTGCTCTGGCTAGCCAAAGTATTTATTGTCTTCTGTTACTACAGGTTTGCTAACACTACCTGTCCTTTCAGTGTCTCACTGCTTATTGAAAAAAACCTCCCTCCAAATAATCACACAAAATATAAAGCAAAAAGCTTAGTAACAATCAGCCCTTTAATTGGTGTCAGATTCAATTTTATGCTGCTCTCTCTGCTCCTACCTCTCAAACCCATCATCTTACCCACCCTGCTTATTATTTATTTAGTATTTCATACCCAGTTGTGCTGCATGTCATTCCAGGCGAGTTATGATAAATCTGTATTCTATCTGGGGTTTGAACACCTGACGTAGTTAGAGATCTACTGACAAACTTTCTCTGGATTGCCGTATTAACCACTTCTTCCTATACCAACATACGATTTTACCTCCCAATATTAATTATAAACACACCAACTAAATATTTTTTTTAGAACATACACTTTTCAGATTATGAATGACAGAAGCATGAAACCATTTCCTTCCTGACAGTGGAGCGGTTATGTGCAAAGAAATGAGGAGTGCTGTTGGTTAACAGTGTTTTAAATTCAGAACAATTAGGTGCAGTTAACTTTGCCATTGTTCTTTCTGATGCTGGGGATGGTGGGTTCTTACCCGTAGAGCAATTATTCCTTTCATAAGCGGCTGTTGTTAATAGCATTAAAACAAGATTAAATACAACATGTTAAATATTGCAATTATTGTGGAAAATAAAATTATTTGGTGAGCATAATGGGGAGCAAATCAAGCATTTAACATGATCCAGGAAATGCTACTCCAAACAATTGCATTTGTTTTATGCAATTTTTCCCCTTTGATTGCTGACAGATGCCGTTTTGGAAACAAACATCTAAGTAGTTTTCCTTCAATCAGGAAAAAAACCACACACCAGAAAATGGCTACATGTTTTGAATTTAACTCTTGTCAATCAGCATTCTGCACAACACTCCCTGTGAATAGTACTGGGACAAAACGATGCCTTCCAAAGACTAATAAGCAACAAAGATATTTGCTTCTAAATCAGATCTGTTCTGAAGAAAGGAAAAGCCTTAGTGTGGCATCAACATTTGTGCAGACACAGCTGCAAAATAAAAATGCTTGCAGTATAGAGTGGTTTTTCAAGTTGGAAATAAGTTAGGTATATATGCTTGTGGGCCACGGGAGATTTCTTTTCCAACACCTTTAGGCCTCAAGCAATGGATTGAAGCACTTGCCAGTTTCTTTCTGACTTTCTACTGGAGAAGTGGCCAACTACCCGCAAATAATTTGCTTAATTGTTGAGCAGAGTTACCTGCCACAGCTCACACAGCACGAGCAGGCCCCTCTATCCTCCCTCAGCCGCAAGTTTGGATGAGGATATTGTTCCTATCAAGTGTAGGGAACCAGGAAAGAATGCTAAAAAAAGGCTAATAACATATATTAATTCAGATGACTGTATCAAGCTGGCATTTTACAGTCTACTGGAAACCGAATGCGAGAGCATTAGAAATGTTGGCATAGTGGGTGGTTTCTCCAAATGTTGGCTTCTACTGTTCACATTGGTGAAAGAAACGTGGTAGAACTGTGGGCAGCTCCCAGTGCCAGACACATCTTTAGGATCTTAGACCTCATTATTAGATTATCTATTACTTGCACAGTACCCGTTGCTCATTAACCCTCTCTTCATTCCCTTTGCCTCCCCCTATTTCTCCACTTGCAATAGCTCAGAACCTTTTCAGCTCATTGCAACAGTGTGATTTAGATCTGTTCCTAATTTCGGAGGCGTTTTCCTTGGGAAGCCTCAACTTCAATGAGTTACGAGGAGGATTTCCTTATCTCGAACAGCGACAATTAGTTCAAGTGCCACGTGAGAGCAGGCAGTTGATTTTTGGGCAGCCTCTGAATTGATGCAAAGTTGCTGACAACGAGTGTGTTCTAGCTTTTGGAAATCCTATAATCCTGGCTTCAATCAAGGGGATCTGCTGTTGCTGAAGGCGTAAACAAGGAGAGAAGCAGCATGTGACCACTGCTCCTGCACCTTCAAGGACTCCCGAGCCAAAACGAGTGAAACTGTAAAGCTTCTACTGGTTGCTTAATGTTACACACACATTTTGGATGATCTTCCTGAACCCAGGGGAAATAGTCCTTTGCCCTCTGCAGGAAAAGTTGGGTTTGGACTCTGCATTTCCCCCTGTAGCTCTGTTGTGTGTGTTTCTCCCTGCTCCCCTCTCACTCCTCTGATTTTCTCCCTACCATCTGTATTCCCCTTTTCCCTCATCTGAAACAAGCATCAAGATCTTGTTTCTGACAGAACGGTCTGTCAATATGGAAACACACTGACATCACAGACAGTGCTGTGACTTCATGTCTGAAAGAAACAGGAGGAACAGATGAAAGGACTGAAGGCGAAGGAATGACACATACAAACATTTTTAAAAAATAAGTAAAAATTCTTCTCTATCAACCCCAAATGCGAAGGAACATAAACCAGATTTATTTTAAAGTCTAAATATAACCAACTATTTCCTAATCTGTGACCATAATTCGGTGCAATGTTTCAACCACTGAGAGGTCCCTGTCCCCCAGGAGCACACGCTTGGCTGGCTCAAGGCCCATGTGACAGCCAACACGACCTCGAGAAGGACTGAGCAGGGTCTAGAAAAAAGCCAGTATCAAGCATATATTGGGAGAAGCCGTTAGAGGGAAAGTCGTCGTCCTGCCCTGGACCAATCTGTACCATCTCAGTAAATGCAAATTCATAGAATTATAAATAAAAGTATTCTTTGAAATCACGAAGTCAGTTTGGATGCAGCTGGATCAAAGGTAGCATTGCCCTACTGGGGTGGGGATACAAAACATACACAGAAAATACTGAGTACACGGGGGTGGAATATCACCTTACTATGATTTCCTTTTTTCTTCCTAGAATGAAATATTAACAAAAGGGCCTAACCGCTATTTCTATTACTAGCACAGGGGTTTTTTTGTAGAAGAATTTGGGAGGAGTTAGAAGCCCCACATTTCCTTTACTATTTGAATTATGTATTTGAGTTCCAGCATTAGAGGGCATGCAGAAGATCCTGCTTTCCTGCCATCTCCAGAGCCACTGCATAACCTTAATAAGGAGATTCATAACTAGTAGGAGAGGAGCTCAAGAAAACTAAAAGGTTAATATATTCTAACTAGATGTTGGGTATAGAATGTCAGATCTGTCAAATTTCATTACAGTTTGGTGCTCAATGAAAAAGATTTGATTTCTTTTGCCACTGTCCTACTATGTTCAAGTCACACAGTGCCAGCAGCAACCAGCCAACGACCACAGGCTGGCACTGAGCGGGCCCGAGTGGGAAGCCAGCCGCAAGGACCATCTGTTTCCGATTTCTAGCGAAGCCAAGATGTGCAGTGAAGTGCATTCCATTCACCCAGCCAGCCTTCTCCCTGCTCAAGTTATTAGTGTTACAAGTGAAATTATCTTTTCCAAACAGCGGGGGAGCTATAATCCTTATGGAACAAGGCTTTTTAAAAAAGGGGAAAAAAGAGGAGGGGAAAAAAAAAAAGAAAAAAAAAAGGACAGAAAAAAGGCCCCCCAACACTCCCCCCTCTTCAAACATCTTTTGTCAAAGTTGTCGATGACACTGTTTGTAAATTTAATTGCCATGTTCACGGGTTTTATAATTTTAAAGGATGTTTTATTAAGAACTATATTCTCTAAGGGAAGAATGTGTACGTCAGTTCATGGGCTCTAATGTAATAAACCATTCAAATATATTTAGAGGGTTATTTATGAATAAAGTTAAAAATGACAAGATGAATGCTCATTTAAGTCTCTCTAACATGAAGCGCCTTGAAAAACATCATAGGTTTAGAAGTATAATTTAAAGTGCGAATGCATAAACAGCGCTAATTACATGCTACTTACATTGTTTCAATATGTAATGCATATGTTTAACCTCGCAGAGGAAGGATTGGTCTTGGCACAGCAATCGTGGGGATTTAAGGGTATGATAAACTGATAACTGTAGAATGAGCTCTGACACAGGATATTGGTCTCCTACTGTTACCTAAATGCCAGGTGAAACCAAAGGATTTATAGGAGGGCGGGTGGAAAGGGGGAGGGGGAAAGGAAAAAAAAAAAAAAGGCAACACAATGAGGTGAAACTGAGAAGTTTATTTTCAAAGGGGGAAACATTTATCCTTTGACACCATTCCATTCCGGTGACTTTATTTCTAATATACCATGAGATTAATGATGTGGCTACTGTCACTGTGTCTGATGAACACTGGCAGAGCTGTGGAACAGTTGCTCCCCCTACTATTATTGGACATATTTGTAAATTGGCATCTATATGATGAACTCGTTCCGTGTGCCAGCCAATTGGAAAAAATCTTATTCAGGAGGACAGAATTTTGGTTTTGCTATTGAATTCTATATGATATCCAGTTGGTTTAAGATTGCCTCATATAAAAATTTATTTAAATTAACAATGTTTGATAGCTTTCATGTCATATAATAATCTCAATATGAATGTTATGCAAATCAATCATAGATGATTAAGGATGTAAATTATCATCAGGAAAAAGATCCCTGACATACCAGAGATGGGTCAATATTTAAGTCTTTGTTAGGGAGGGCACAATTGCTAAACATCGCTATAATGATTCACTATCCCATCCCCAAAGGGTTTATTCTTTCAAAAGTAATGCCATCCTAAATGAAAAGCCAGAATAGCTTGTTCCATTTATTTTCTTAGTCCCTTTAAATCCGTTTTTACAGGTCTAAAACTGTTGTCAGGAGTGGATGACATCACAAACAAAATGCAACTATTGAGTCACCTGAAACCTAATTACTAGATGAGCCCCTTCTTTGGCTTTTATTTTTTCTCTGTGTCTTCAGAGGTGCAACTGGACACTGATTATCTCTGTTCCAGGACATTATTTGAGCTATGGCTAAGCTGATATTAACACAAATCATAACCTCGTTCCAAATTTTCTGTGTATCCAGAAACATCTGCTATAGCTGCGTATGTTGCCCATCTTTAGGATGCCCTGTTTTGCCATGAGTAAAATATATTTCAGGCTGCCTGGGGCTGTGAGAAATAACCCTCCAGGATCTCTCCATGCAAGCTTGTTTCTGTGTAGGTCAGGAAGAGAGGCGTGCAGAAGGACCCGAAGAACACAACTGGGAACTGGGGGGATTGCTTCAGCCACTGCATTTTATGAACGGAAAACATAAATATTTGAGATTTACAGGGAATGGGAAAAGAGAGAGGCCAGCAGGTAAAAATGCAGAAGCTCTGCACTTTTCTGTCATTAGCTCTGTCAGACACAGGGTGCTGAGTGCCAGTGCTTACTGAGCCCATGCCTGTGCAGGCACAGGCAAGTGCCACTTTCCAGTTTGTAGGTAATGCCACAGGACTACCTTTGGATTCAAAGACTGCAGCCTCATATGCTGTAGGAAACTAATCTCTGAACTTATCCTTTTGGTTTTTACTTATTCTTCAGTTTTAGATAAGGATTTACTACAAGTGGCTCATAGTGGAAAAATAGATTTTATGGTTAGCCAGGAGGGACAGACAAGTCCTCAGAGTCTCTCTGGAAATGGCTTTCTTGCACAAGACCTCCTGAATTCAGCAGTGCTGGTGGACTTTCAGGCAGCAGTGCTAAATCAGTGCCTTCTACCATCTACAGCTACATGAAAGACTGAGGCCACTCCTCCCTAATGAGAGACTTCTGTAACACTCTCTGCTTAGGGCTATTCTTAAGGAATAAGGAATCCAAGACAGATGTGGCAGTGACCATCATATTACTCTCAAAGACCAAATCCCTCAAAGCAAAGGAAATATGAACAATTAAAACAATAAATACACTGAATCACAGGAATTTCTAGTGCCCTCAGTTCCAACTCCAGTTCCACACATTAATTTGTAATTCTTGAGCCATGAATAAGTAAATCCTCTTTTGTTTAGAGAACAAGATTAAAATGCTACTAATATTAAAACCACTCCTGTTTGCTGGCTCATACATCTATTTAAATACCTGCCTATTTCTTTGCTTCACCTCTTGAGTGTCACACTTGTCCTCCTGCTAATACCAGCTGACTGGCAGCCAGCAGGCTGAGCACCACAGGTAAATACCTAGAGAAGTTCTTTGGCAGGGCTGAGCTCTGTGTAAGCAAATTTTACAAGCAAGTCAGGCATAATCTGTTGAAGCGGCTCTGGATTACTGAATATTTAACAACAAGATAACCCTTTTGTGACCCTAAAGACATATTTACACTGCTGTGTAATCTATGGCACTGGACATCACATCATGGAAAAGAAAACTCTGAATGTAGTTTATTCTCTGAGTGTAGTTTATCCAAAACACATAATTTCTAAACACCCCCCCCCCTTTTTTTTCCCCTCCAGTTAACTGGTCATAGAGACAAAGGAAGTTTGGAGATGAAGTCTGTAGCACGTCTCTTCTAGTGTGGCTCTTTACATTTTTCAAAAAAAGTTTTAAAAACCTGAAGGAATCTCAGCTGATACACACCAAGAAGAGCAGAAAAGTTTCCACTAATCAAGTTGAAAATTTGCCATGGGTTTAGAATTTATGAAAATTGATTACTTCACGTATTTGAAAATCAAGTCTTATTCAACACAAGGTATACTGCCAGCAAAGAGGATGTTATGTAGAAATTCTTTGATATTTTTTCTTGTATCCACTGGACATTCCCATTAAAACAAGACAATATAACAAATGTAATTTGTTATTGCCTTAATTCTGAAGACCTGACTTTTTCCTTGTGCTGAAGGACTTTCTTTTGCAAAGCTGGCTGACAGATATGAAAGAACTGGTTGACATTCTAGGATGCAAAAATAGAAGGATGCAGGGATTGCAGAGCGTCCCTTGATGCACCTCCACCTTTTCCTAATGCAGGGAGCCACCAAAGAGAAGGTGACACTTCTGTCTATGAAGGCTCCTTTGGAGGGGGTTCAGGGCCAGGAGCATTCCTGGGAGTGGATAAAACAGGAGATGGCTCTTTTCCTGCCACCTCACCTGTCCCTTACAGGATTTCTTGCTTCTCTATGCTGGCAGGAGTTTGCACGAACCCAGAAACAAGTCTGGGGGCTGTGCTTTTATCTTCAGAGATGTCACTTGAGGAATAGCTGTGAACTTGTCTCCAGTCTTGGGATCAAAGGTGCCCAGTGCTAAAAAGCTCAGGAATGATTTCAAAACGTACTTTGAAGCCTTCCTGGTGGGAACAGCTGGAATGTGTGTCTGTGTTACCAGCCCTAATACTGCGAGCACAAACACAAGCTGAGTCACAGTGGACGACAATGCTGCTGACAAAATGTTTTAAACTGCAAACTAAAACAACAATGGGATTATTTATGGACTGCAACTCTTATTTTAATGTCAATAAATGTACTGGATAAATTCCCCTTCATTAGCTGGAAACCTCAGAAGGAAACAGAAATATTCTGGTAAACCACAAGCTTGTTCTTAGCAAATAGATGGCTGCATTTCCACTGCCGAGGCATAGCCAGACTGTTTCTGCACTGGGATAATAAATCTCTGGGAGTGAAAAACAAAGTCTATAAAAGCAAGACCTACAAAGTAAGGGTGTGAGACACATGGCCCTCAAGCCTCCAGAGGATGGCATTAGAAAGTATCAAGAGTAGGGGTTTTTTTTCCTTTTTATGAATGGAAAACATGTTTTCCAAGATCTACCATTCAACTCAAAACAAATAGTTGGAATGAGTCCCTGTCACTATGGGAGGTGTTTGCTCTCTTATCTACTGGGCTGCAGACAGCCCAGCCAGAGCGAGTTGCTTTGACTGCTGTGCGCTGCAAAATAGAAAAAAAAAGAGGAAAAGCACAGAAATAATGTGTTACACCTCCCTGATTCCTGAGGTGTCTGAGGTGCAGAAGGAGCAGTTCTTTGTAATATCTGACTCTACAGATAAGCATCAGGCCATGGAATACACCAAATACAGGATACTCCAGTGCTTCCCATCCAGCCTCCTGACACCTGCTGGTCCTGGAGAGAAACAAAGGACTCAGATTTGCCACTGGGCCTCTCCCGTGATGGGAGAAACTGCATCAGATCAGCTGAGGTCAGCTTCCCATTCCTTGGGAATGCTTTTCCGAGGCAGACAGAACAAGGCACAACTTCTAACCAAGTAATACTGATATCTCCTCATGTTTCTAGAGAGAACAGTTTCATGTCAGGATGGAAAAGCCAAACATCACAGTCACAGATTGCTTTTTTGTTCTGCTCCTCAGCACTTATCTGTCTTTACTTTTCCTTTCTAAATCTGTGGTTCTATATCTTATCCTGCACGTAATGGCTTGTAAGCTATTTCCAAGATGGAAAATGTGGTATTCTCTTATCTGTGCAGCATTTTGTTTATTTATAGCATGACACTAATGACACTTTGAATTTGCTTCTGAGTTTTTTTCTTATTGTAAAGACAAGGCACACAAACAATTGTGTCTGGGTCTAAGTACATTCTTAACCCCATTCAATTTATTTCAGATGCTGAGTCCTCAGGAAAGGGGACCAATCACTAATAAATCAGGTGTTTCTTCCTTCACCTACTGGGATCAATAAGAAGCAGAAGAAAAAAGTTCTTGTTTGCATGAGATAATGCAGACAAACAGCTCCATGCAGTGGGTAAGAGGATATTTCAGGCCCTAAACTTTGCACACAGGCTCAGTTTATTGAGAATAACTAGTATTTCAGCAAGACTAAGAAACTGTTTGCTAAGAAGGGAATACAGGGGTACGAATATGACTTGCATATTCTTGGAAGGTACATAATCCCCTTTTATTCAGCAGTTTATGTGAACCTCATACTGAGTTGGGCTTCCAAACCTACAGTACCTGAATATGCTCCAAACGAGGCAGAAAGAGAGAAGGGCAAGAGAACACAGCCCCAATCCCCTCCAGCCAGAAACCGATGGTACTTTCCATAAAATATCTCATTTTGTCTTTAAAATAAACACAAAATCAGGTTCCTCCTTGTAATTACTCCACCTAAGAATATAGTGATCACCTTCCTAAAGGGAAACAACGTTCAGTACAGCTTATTTGTGTTGGGAAACCAGGGCTCTGGTGTATTGTCCAAACCATTATTCCACAGTGGATTAACCCAGAAAATACTTATCAAAAATGTCACACCACAAATATGAGCCAGGAACACATTACTGGGAAAGCTGCCTGGACCAATGCAAAATTAGAGAAAATGGGCAAGTATTACATATCAAACAATGTGAAACACTTGCACAGACTACGAACAGACATCACTATAACTGCTTTTATATTAATTTGAACCAAGTAAAAAATTAAGAAAACTAAACCCCGTCCCCATTCAGTGTCTCATCAGATTGCATTATTCTGACAGCTCCACAGGAACCCAGTGGCTCTGCACTCATGTTCTCCACTCGTGCCTCTGCCAGTATCTCCCTGACAGCAGTTGCATGTTTCCATCTTCCCCAGGGGTGGGACACGTTGCAAGTCCCATCCTCTCACCTCTGGACACCCCCTTGCCCTACTCTTTCTGCACTTCATTATTCCTCAGACCTGCAGTCATCAGTTTCCCCAGTCTAGATCACCTTGCTCAGCAGTCTTAGCTGCACTCAGCAGCAACACAAACTTATCCCATAGGTATTCCCATCTCTCTACATAGCCAAGCTTCTGCTCAGACCTCTCTTGCTCCACAACTCTGGCCTCTTTTCATTCTCAGTGTATTTCTGGTTTCTTTTTCCTCCCACTTCATTCCGTAACTCCTTTGCCCTGCCCCACTGGAGTTCTCTGGTCATTCCCACACCCACCTCTGTGGCAATCTGCAAGTCAGAAAATGCTTGATTCATCCCACTTAGCTGGGACAATATAACACAAAGATATATAGAGACAAACAGAGAAAGCCAGATGTGTTCACTAACCCCTGTGCTTTTTGCCTTCTAACACCCCAGATTATTTGGAGCAGGGATCTTAATAACTCTATTTATACTGCACCTAACACATAGGGGCCATGAATGGGGATTGGTTTCTGGACAATTTCATTCTAGCAAATGAATTTTGTGCTAAATAAATTCCTACAGAACAGATACTGGTAAAATCTGTCTTGTTCTAGGATTTAATAACAAATGTACTACTTGGTGCATAATAGGCAATTCATTTTGCTATGCATTTACTCTATTTAAAACATAAAGCACTTAAGGATATTTGGAGTATGCAAGACTATTAGAAAATCAATTTCTATTCTGGTTTATGGCCCAACCACTTAAAGTTTTAATTTGCTACAATTCACTTTCTTATATTCTGACTCGTTAAAGTGGATCAGCTACCTCCTGAACTCTGGTCATTTGCTTGTTAGAGCTAAACTATTTAATTATTGTCTACCACATCCACTCTCTCACTTGCTTATTGCCTATATTTATGCATTTACAGCATCAGTTCAGGTTGTTTGCACTTGCTCGAGAACCTGCTGCCTCTTTTTCCGAGGTTTGGAGGGCGGAGGCTTTGGTTTCACCGAGGGCTATCCCATTCCACTTGACAAATAAACAAACAGCAGAGTAACTGGCAGGAAGTCATGTCCCTTTGGTGAGCAGGGCTCCGGCTCAGCAGAGGGCAAACCGGGCAGCATCGTTTTCACTCCAGCACAAAGTGTCCATTCTTGACTCCTTGACCAAAGGAAGCAAAAGCAGAGGGACGACGAGCCCAGCACATCTGCAGGCTGGGTTTCACAGGAAGTTATGCAGCTCCTCCACAGATAAGTTTCACTGGAGAACAAAGACTGATTTTGTTCAACGCTCCGAGAATGCTGCATTGAACCTGGACTGAGCTTTTCATTCCTTGAAAATGAGGCTCAGAGAGCAAAATCTAATTTCTCCCTCATCCTTGTTTAAATTAGCTGCATGATTTTCATATCAGCCCTATACTTACCATATGAAAAAACTTAAAAGACACCCACTCTTCTCCAGCTAAGTTTACATGTTTTATGTATTGATTTTAGCAGACTACACACAAGTTGGTGCATCCAAGATAAATGTCAGAGCAACAATGACTAAACCAGTTACGTGAAACTTGGTCTCTGATATAGACCTGCCTTAAAGCTTAAGAAACAAAATATTTATGACCAAGAGCAAGACAAATGGTGCAATAACACATTAGCAGGCAGTATTGTCACTGATTGCAAACATATTTGGAGCTTACATATTTCATGTACACCCTGACCTCAGAGGCATTCTACCCACTACAATTGGTTTTGCAGCAGCTCAACATTTACCAGGAGATAATGAGGTGTGTTTTTGAACGATACAAGCAGCATTAGATGTAGTGGGAGCCAAAAACATGATCATATTAAAAGCAAATAGCAGAGCAGATTACCTCTTGCCCTCTTTTTTAGCTTGAGCAGCATATTCCAATAAGTGCAGAAGAGACACTGTCAAGTATTCTTTATAGTTTCATTTTCTTTTTTTTTTTAATCTCCATTGCTTGCAATGCCCTTGCCCTCTTTAAAAGCTGCAGAATAAAATTCCTTTCTCAGTCAATTTTGTACTTTCTCCCTCAGCAAAGAATGACAAGGTATAAAAAAAAAAAAAAAAAGCTCCAAACTTCATCCCCTCTCCAAAAGAAGAACTAGAGATAAAGGTTAAAGATAAGTTTTCATCAAAATTTAAAGGAACCACTAAGTTCAAAAGAAGGTCATCTGCCGTGCTCCTGATTATTGCTCATTTCCACTGTGCCCAGCTCTGGGAAAGTAGTGGAGCATTTTATAGCAAAACATAGTAAGCACAGCCTTGGAGATTCTGCTTTTAAGGAAGGCAGTAAGATCTTTTGTCAGAATATTTCTCGGGCATTTTTGGAGCAGAAGTTTTGAAACGTGAGGAGAACAAGGTAAGAGTGGTCTGGGGGAGGTCCCTGGATCTGAGCTGTATCACTAAGGCAGCTCGGTGATGCATATCCCAAGAATTCCCAGTGGTGTCTGCCTGATGCGGAGCTGGGCCGGGGCTGGAAGCAAAGGCTGTTTGTGCTGGCTCAGGGACTGGAGCCCCGCGGGGCAGAGGGGATCACCTGGGAAGGTGGGCTGGAGGCTGCGTGTTTACTCTGGCTGGGCACTCCACAGCTGGAAGCCGTCCCCGTGAAGGAGAAAATATCCAGAGCCCCTGAATTTATAGGTTGGCAGCCTCCATTTTTTTTTCCTGCCTGCAGTTGAGAAACTGTCTCTTGGTGGTTATTGATAGAAATTTTCCTTCAGTTTCAGGACTGATAAGATTATTATTTTTTCTGTAACTTAAAAAATCATATTTCTGCAGACTGTTATTTAACCACTTGACCCTTAGTGCTGTCTATCACATGCAGGAGCACTCCTTATGATTGATTTAGCATAGAGTTTGAACATGGCATTCACAATGGTGCACATTTTTGTATAGAGCATATAATTTACATGTGCTGTGGGACTAAATGTTATTTAATCGCTTTCGCTCCTCATGTACTGCAAGGGTGTAAAACAGCAGCACAAAGAAGAAAGATCTCACCTCCCCACCTCCCTTCCCACCTTCCAGCCAGCACAAGTGATTCAAGAGTTAATTGGATGACATCACATCAGTGATTACTCTCCAATGATAGTTTGCTCCCTTGTGTGACAGTGGGCATTTGGGTCAGCAGATGCCATAGCGGCAGTGACAGAAAGCTTTGCCTGCATCTTGTCTGTCCTTCCTGCAAACTTCACCAACCAAGCTCCCTTCTTCTATCCTTTTCTTTAGGGATCCACAGGGAAGCAGCTCAGCTGCCCAGTACACTGAGCAGCCTGATTTCTCCAGCCCAAACTCTGATGTATTCAAAATGAATCCAGAAAGCATCAGAGACTGATTCACAGCAAAGCTACAGCTCCATTACAACCGACAAACCCCAGCCTGAAGCTGAAGTTATTCTTTTACCAAAGGAAGAGACAACTGCTATTCAGGTAAAAGTAGCACATCACCCTGAGAAAACTGCTGCATAAAACCTCATCTTTCTACCACTGTGTTGAAAGCAGTAACCGGCTGTCAGCTGCCTCTGGAGGGAAATTAGATGGAGGATCTGCTCCACGATGGTATTTTCTGATCCTACTTCTCATCAGTGCGGTGGCCCAAGCAAAGCCACTGCCTCCTCCTTCCTTCTGTCCCCCTCCAAATTCCCCAGGCAGCCAAACTGCTGTGGATGTGTGAATAGTTTAGGAGCAGCAGCCTAGCCAGCAGGTAAAATAAATTATTCCCACTACATACAGAAAATACAGTCATGAGAAGACACGTGGTTTGGGACAGGGAGCTGCTATGAAATGCACCCGGGGCAACTGGGCATGGATCTTTTCCTCTTCCAAGTATCCATCAAACAGTCCAAAACTTTGCTGTTTGAGATGACACGCAAAGCAGAATGTGTGTCATCCATCGTGTCCAGCAATAAACAAAATATTAAGTGCATTTTTAATGCTGTAAAACCTTTTAAAAGACTTTTAAACCTTTCACAGTGGGACATAATTAAAATTGTTTTGCTATCTGCAACAGGCCTGGCCTCCAATCATATAATTAAGCAGTCACAAATTGCAAAATTGGTTTGTTTGGTTCCCACACCACAAAAATACTGATAAAAGCTTTTTGGTGTGTCAGTTAGTGCACTGTAACTTGCAGGTTATGGGCAACACAATTTGGCAAGTTTGGAGCTTGAAGACCACATCCACATCCTCCCACATTTTCCCCACACTGGATACTTGACTCGCTGTGCTCTCTATGGTTTCAGTGGCTGCATGCACTCAGATAACGTAGCAGCTCCAACTTGAAATAAAAGATTTAAAGCTTGTTAAGCATAAAGGATTATTTCTTTCTTTATGAGACAGAGGGTTATACTTCCTGTAGCCAATTAAACCATCTCTAACCACTGCAAGGACTCCTAAGCACCAGCATATGAAGAGTGACTGGCTACATTTTGTAGCTCAGTTCTTACAGACACAGATCCGTGTCCTGCAGACCAGAAGCACCATATGCTGCAGGAAGAAAGTGCTGGGGCTTCTGTGCCATGTCATGAGCTCCTCCTGTTCCCCAGACTACCCAAGTGCACTGAACAGCCAAAGCTGTTCACATAAGAAGGGGGTACCTTGTGCCCCTGAGAATTTTTTATTCTGTGATAAATGTATTACCTATAACAAAAAACAAAACAAAAAAACAAACAAACAACCCCCCCCCCAAAACAAAACAAAAAAAAAAGCAGAAGATTGTGTGTAAATCATTTAAGCAGGTTCTCTGCAAGATTTCCAGTAGTAGCTTTTGATACTACCAATCAGCCAGAATTGCTATTGCTGGGAACTCTGATTTCTTATTAAAAAACCCCTAGATTACAAGGGTGAAAACAGAACTACATCAGAAATACCTAAGGAAAGGGAAGCCAATATTCTCTCATGGGTTTTCCAGACTATCTAGCAGCAAGCTAATAATCAAGGCCCCACAGGACAGTTCAAAATGCATATAAAGATTTTTGCTTGCTGTCAAACACACCGGTTAACTGGGGCTTTTAGATCCCAACTCTGAACAAGGGTCTATGTAAAACATCAAAATCCTTGGAGGATCACCAGGAAGAACATAAGGAGGATACAATACTTCTATGTACTTTTGAGGGTGATAGGGGGAACAACAGCCTGCTCTCTGAAGAGAAGAGAGACTTCACAGTCTGTATTTGTACTTATTTTCCAGCAGGATTTTCCAGCAGGAATGTGCCCAAGACCAAATGTCCAGACTAAGTACTTTCTGGAAAGAGGAAACATCTCAGTGTTGAATATATCATGGCGGGGTGTTTCATCAGTACTTAGCTCATGAAGTGGAAATAAAGAGGAGAACTTGTCAGCAAATGAAACAAGCAGTGGGACTGTGCTGCAGGGTACTCCAGAGGTTAATTAGTTCAGAGGGTTACCAAGCACAGTATTTACTAATATTTGCTAAAACTTGCTCTTCAGAATCAGGCTCCCCTAAATTTAATTCTCATTCTCTCTGCATGAAGGTAGATGGGCAGCTTGCATACTTAGTCACGAATGAAATAGCTTTGCTATTAAAAGGCCAAATTCACAATTCTGCTGCCATCTCTATGGCTACAAGGTTGCACTTTCAGAAGTGACAAAATTAGACTTTGGTTATATCTATGTAAAATTAATGCCTTATGAGAGGTGATTTGGATTTATGCTGGTGCGAGCTAAATTTAGCCCTGAAGTTGATGTTTCAGGGATTTTAATGAAGTGTTAATTTTATGTGGCTTAAAATAGAATTGGAAAACACCTCCTACCCAATTTTTCTAATATCTAGGTTAGCATGTCTGTTACTTCAGTTGCTTTGTGCTTTAAATTACTAGAATTTGACTTGTGGTTTTGGCAGCTATAGTCTGCTTCCTCAAATTAACAAAGAATGGGGAAGGATTTCTGTTTTTAAATGCAATTCAATATGGACAATATTATATCAGCTTCATCCACTGAGAAATTCAGAACTTGCTTGCACCCGTCCTGATTCTACTGCAGAAGCGTTGACATTACTCTGTAATTGTTACACATTTGCTAAAGCCCTGGTGTTAATTCACACTGGAGCCAAAACCTGATCACAACAGGCAGGTGAGATTGCCCAGGTGTTCCTGGCAGAAGCACAACTGAACCTGTGCTGCAGCAGTGCAGGTGTTGTGCAGCCACACCTCCCACTGCACCTGCATTGCTGTGCCAGCTCTTGTTTCCAGGCCACCACATTGTCTTGGATGAGGAAATTCCATCTCCAGGGAGTGCTGGCATTTGGAGTTGTGCAGTTTGTCTGTGCACAACAGAAACACCTGAGCATATAACCACACATGAGAACACATAACCATTGCACTACTACACGCAGTCCTCAAAAGCTACACGCTACATGCAAATTGCTGATCACCAGAGAGGCCATTCTAGCCTTTTGTGGACATTATTATTTTAAAATAAATAAACTAAGTGGATTTACAGGTTCTGGATCCAGTCAAGGAATGAGCACGCTGTTAAGAGAAGTCCCATATATCTGACAAGTGCTCTGCCACTGCTTAGTGCAAACAATTCCTGTTGCAATCAAACAGCATCTTAGTGGTCTATATCAGCATTTACAGGACCTTGAAACCAGCATGTCTCTGCCTCCAAATGTTCCTCATAGAGCAAGAGTGCTGAAATCCCTGAAATATCCTCTTTGAGACACTGTTATTTTGTCCAGTTTCACCTTTATTTCAGAGGGGGGCACTTCTAGGCTTTTCTGTGCCCTGAGCAAAGATTAAGTGCTTCAGAAAAATACATCTGGGCTGCTCTGCCTGCCTCCTTCCTGCCACTACAGCACACAGGAACTGGACTGAGGGCACAGGACTCCGCAGGTAACATCAATCCTGGCTCTCCCTGTCAGCCTCAGTTCATGTTTGGAATGCTCTGTGGTTGTGAGCAAGGCAGGAGGTGCAGGGTGCAGAGGCACTCCCACTCTGCTGCAAAGGATAATTCCCTGCTCGCGGGCACTCTGCCCCCTTCAATCACTGCCAGCCTTGGGGGGTTGGCTATGCTTCAGCTCGCCTCCAAATGAAGCTATGGAGGAGGATCCAGGCAATTCAGATGGTGTGGGATGGATGTCAGCGAGCTGGACCCTCAGTAATTAATGGTTTGTAAAGATTCCTGGTATCCAAAATGAGCCTGGTTGTGTGACAACATCAATCTGTTGCAGGGGGTGATCAGAGGCAGGTGAGAGGAATAGGTCTGTGCCATCACTCTCCAGGATGTGCCTGGGGAAGGGTCACGGCCAGGCTTCTTCCAGGTCTTGTTATTACCCATAACATCCCCTCTGTGCTCTGACAGTGAGTGTAAATGGCCCCAGAATCAAAGGCCTGCAAAGGACAACAGAGGTCAGGTATCCTAGAGCCAAACTTCTCAGGTTTATGTCAACTATTCCACGCCTGTGCTAAAGGTGCAATGTCAGACTAAAATAATGAAAAATGGGGTAGAGTTTCACTGATGTAAGGTCATTTTCATGGTGGTGTTTGCCTGAAGTAGGAATGACCAAATCACAAAAAAACCTCCCAGATCTTGAGGGTTTTGTCAAGGCACTTTACCAGCTTAACCACAGAATGAGGTGTAAACATGCGTTCTGGTGCAGAAACCAAATAACAAAACACCTTTTGTTTCAAGCAGTAAACATTCAGTGACTAACAGGCAACAGCTAGGTGTGGAAGAAATATTACTTTTGCAAGAATTATTGAGCTTTGTGGAAAGAAACTTAATTCAGAATTGAATTTGATTCACTTCATTCAGAATTCTCCCCCCTCCTCCAACCAATATTTAAATTTATTACTTATGAAAAAGAATTAAAATGTCTCCTCACCCCTAGAAGAAGCTTTATTACCAATAAGCATCCTTTTCAAAACTCCTTTGATTAAATGAAGAAAAAGAAAAGATGAGTAGACAGCTAAATATCCTCTAATAAGAAAAGTTAATAAGGAAAATGGTTCTAATATTTCTTTCTCTGATAATGGTTCCATTGTTTTGATTGGAGAGGCAGAAGTGAAGCATACTCTCAGTGCTTCATTCCCATGACTAAATCACCTGTAAGATTGCATTTTGCATTTGAAAGCTCTTTGACAAGGTCTGTCCCAGGGTAGATGCCTTCGCTTCTTTGATGTGGTTAAGCAATTTTGCACAATCATGTAATGGATTAAATTAGACTTAGTCTTCCTTGAATGTTTTATGCGAGGTCTGGGTTAGAGATGGAGCTCAGCAGCATCCACTCACAGTGAAGAGAACACTTGAAGACGTTTTGCAGGATGGGTTTAAGTTGAAGAATCGAAATGAGAACACAAACCTCTACTTGTACAGAAAAAATATGCTCTGTTTTCAGTGACCTTACTCTTTTTTTTTTTTTCCTTGCTACTTCTGAGCTGGAATATTAAATTGTGTCATTTTCTACTATTCCATAAACACCTTTAGAAGGCGGGAAAACAAACAAACCCCACTTCACTTAATACCTCGATGTATTATCCCAATAAGAGGTTTTGAGAGAAAAATGAATAGATTGCAAGTTCTTTTGTGCCACCAACAACAAACTGTCCTTTCTTCAGCCCTGGAAGTGTTCAAGGCAAGGTTGGATGGAGCAACCTGATCTAGGGGAAAGTGTCCTTGTCCACAGCAGAGGATTTGGAACTAGATGATCTTTAAGGTCCTTTCCAACCCAGGCTATTCTAGGATTCTGTGATTCACATCACCGGTGAAACATGGAGCCGGGAGGAGGAAAAAAAACAAATCCTCACTAAAAAGTTGCTTTCATCTTTTAAATTTAACTTGTATTTAATGAAGGCGTTAATGAGCAAATGAAACATTTTTTAGATATTTGCTATGACATAAAATAGACTAAGGGAGTCCATTTGAGGGAAAAAATACCCTTGATCAGGCAGTCTGTGTTTTATAACATAGCAGAGGACATAAGCATTTCATAAAAAATAAATTTAATAATTAGGCCTCATTTTTAACTACCTGGCTTGTATTTAAAGGTCTGGTTCAAGGTGCAAATGGAAAGTTCCCCTTTGATTTCAGGAGACTTTGGCTGTGTGGCGCTTAATAACAGCTTTGCTAATGAAGTGTCTGTTGGTTACTGAACGTGACACATTTCTTGGCATTTTAAAAAACTTCTAAATATACAGAAATCGTCTACACTTGGAGTTTCTCAAGAATGAGGAAAAAAAGCAGCAGCTGAGACTATGTTAGCCAACAGAATTTCAAATACTTCCCTACTCATAATATATCATGTGATAAATACTTTTAACATTGAAAAGGGAGATTTTTGCACTTAGCCCTGATAATGACCAGTGGAAGGGCCTCCCTCTACTCTAACACAACCAACCTGCTTGGGCTGCACCACCATTCAGATTCCCTTTTCTTCAACTTAGTGTCTGCTTTGTTTTATTCTGAATGAAACCTAAAAAATTCTGAGAGTTATTTGGGTTGAAACAGTAAACCACATGAAACCCCTGCTATAACTTAAGTTTGTTTTTTTTCCTAAGCTCAGTCAGAATTCTAGCCAAATTGGCAAACAAGATCAGAGCTTCAGGTTGGTGCGTGTGAAGCAAAAATCCCCCCAAAATCTGAAAAACAAGTCACTTTTGCCTTATTTTGGGGATTTCTGTGGAGAACATTAAACAGCCCTGTGTAACAGGATTAAAATAAATTTAACTTCCAGAGTCTGAAATTTCTTCCTCCGGGTTTAATGGCAGTTTTATTAACATAAGCTGATGCAGGATTAGACCGTTAAATATTTAAATCCCAACACTTCCTGAAATTAATCTAGAAAGGGGAAAATTTCAGCCTGTTCCTTACCTAAAATAATCTATTCCACCGATGTGCTTCTATGGTCCACTCTTCTAATAGGTGATTTAGGAAATGGGATACGGAGTCACCAGTTAATTTACTTTTGGCTAAATTTGCCCGGAATATTTCTGAACAATTAGCACTCTGGTCTGAAGGACAAAATTACTTTGACAAAACTGTGCCTGGGGGCTGCTCCGTGACGTGTTCAGAGTCCGACGTTTTTGGTGCATGTCTGGAATTGACAGTGACTCAATACATAAGGATATCCTTTCATATTCATTTATGTGATAACCTCACTTTTGTTGGCACAGGAATATGTTGTCTTTTAACCTGACTTAAGGAGCTGGCCCTAGAAATAGTCTTCATCTTTTTGGATAGCAAGCTGGAATCAAGATTATTTTGACAGATGGCATCTAGCCTGTCTAATATGCATTTTACCTGCTCCATAAATATTGATGACTTTAATACATTTGTGTTCTGCCATATGCTTCTTAAAGGTACACTTCCAAAACTTGACTTGTGTGTGATTTAGACAGAATTAATCTCCATTTTGTAGTACTGTAAATGAGATCACAATCACACGTGTTGTGTCTGAGGTTGGAAGATTAAAAATTGTGTGTGCAAGGGCACAGGGGGTAACTCCAGCAGATTTACATCCCATTTCCTCTCCATCCTGACATCATGGACATTACAAAGGACAAGGGGAATATGTCTTTATAATATAAACCTTTTAACACAGAAAGGAGTTTGGACAAAGGAAACTCCCTGCCTTATAAGTCCTGCCACTTGAACCACATTCAAAGCATTTTTTCTCTCTCCATTGCAAAACAGTTCAGTTCTGTCACCTCCTGTGAGTGCCATATAAAATGCCTCAAAGAAAAAAAAATTGGAAAGATTAGATACCTACTAAATCAGGTTTTCTAGAGTCAAAACTATATGAGCATCTCATATGCGCACTGATATACTACACAGATATTCCTCTGCTTAAGCCATTAAAAGACACTGCTCCACGTTTTCTGGAGGAGGACTGCTTGCTTTGTGCAAGGACAGTTCCTCTGAACTCAGCCATTTCCAAGGCAGATGGGGTGTACAATTAGCCCTTTTATTATTAACACTGCTTTCCTGCTTCTCCACCAAGGTTACGGACTCGTTCACAGGGCCGTCACCGAAATGGGAGCGGGGCCAGGGCTGCTGGCAGGAAAACGGCAGATGTGGGCAAGCGAAAGCCCAAGAACCATTCCCCCAGGCTCCCGTGGCCTTGAAAAAAGCAGCTCTGCTTCCAACGGGAAGAGCCTCGTGCCCCTCAGCTGGGAGAAGTTGGCTTTGACTCCCAGCAGTTTTTCCTCTGTTGGATTTGCCACCTTGTCTCATCAAGCAAAGAAGGCAGCCTTAGCTCTGCCCCCTTCACGTTTCACTGCTGCTGCTTCCTTTACCCATTCTAATCAGAAATCGTCCACATAATGCCCAGGACAACCTCTGTCCATGTATTCCTCAAGGTATTCTACAATACAGCTGAGTATAGCAACACACAAAAAATATGGCATGGCCTTCATAATAAACTGTAGGAAATCAGAGCGATACTTCAAAATTTCATAAAATACTAAATAATGCAAACTTACATTTTTGCATCAGTTTGAAATGATATAAGGAGAACATTTTTACAAAGAAAAAGTATTTTGAAACAGAATTGTGGGTTCCCAATGAAAAGAATTTTTCTCAAAAACTATGAAGAACTTATAAAAAACTACAACTTAATATAATTGCAGTTTTCCAAAAGTTTGTGAAAGATAACTTTCTACTTTGTCAGGTGCACAATTTTTCTAGCTATTTTCAGAGAAATGAGACATTAAAAATTCAGTTAGAATCCTAGAATATCCTGAGTGGAATCATAGAATATCCTGAATTGGAAGGGACCCTTAAGGATCATTGAAGTCCAAATTAGAATTATCATATTAGTATTTACTAATATTACTTAATATTTCCCCGTATTTAAGCGTATTTGCTTTTGTTTATTTTATTTTTTGGTGAAATATCTGCTGTTAATTACTTTGCTTTACAAGGGGGAAGAGAGTGCACCCTAGGTCATCAATGGAGGAAGGAAAAGAGAACTAGAAAACCCGCCGAGCATATTTGCAGCAAGAATTTCCTGATAAATAATAACCACTTCAGGGCTCAGCATGTAAAAGGAGAGGTCAGTGGTCTCACTGATGCTTTGGTACATTGGTGATGGCAGAGGCTGTTTATTGGCACTGAACTCACACAGGAGCCACATCCAGCGTGGTACTCACAGCAGAAATACAGGCAGCTCAGTGCCGTAGCTTTTCTCTGCAAAGTATTTATCTAAACTGGCTTCAAATTAAACAAAACTTTTCCCAGTCTCTCTCTCTCTCTCTTTTTTTTTTTTCTTTTTTTTCTTTTTTTTTTTTTCCAACAGCCAAATTGTAAGAGGCTTGGTCTGTATCTGCTCTCATTATTTTAAATTCACTCACTCACAGTCAGGATTTATCCCTGGGCACTGACTTCCCACATGGCAGTGCCCAGCAGCCACACAGGGTGGTGTTTATCAAAACTTGAAGCTACGGTGACAGCACAGTCCTGAAATTCGTGCTGCTTGTAGAGGGGCTGGGCCATGAAGGATGTTTTGCATAAGATTTTGTTTGCCTGGATGGACTTTGACTGGCTGCTTGATGAAGTAGCAAAGGCAAACTGGCAAAGGTGAACTGAATTTCATGCCCACTCACAGAAATGATACTCCATAAATTAAAGCTTGGACAAGGCTCACCTGACCATACTATTAAAAAAAAATATTTAGAAAAAACCCAGCATCAGCCTGTGCAGAGTTCAAAGGTAGGTCAGATCTCTGTTAGATGTAAACCAGCAAAGCATCCCTGGATTTTGTGTGTTCCAATCAATTTTCACCAGCTAGGAATACATCCTGGCTCTGGTTGGATGGGCACAAAGGAAAGCCAGAGACCACAAGAAGAGCTGGCATTTCTGAAGCCAATAGTAATCTCTGGTTTAGCCCATAAGAGATGGCTGGGAGTCAGTCCTCGGCTGGAGCAGAACGTGCTAATTTGGGCAGGTGCTAAAACACAGGAGCTTGGCAGCTGTGAATGGGAAAGAGAAAAATGAGTGCTCCTCCAGCTTCCAGTTGTGATTTGACACCTCTAAATGTGGGCAAAGGCAGAATCAATTCAGAAGCTTAAGTGTTTGGTCAAACCAACAATACATAAAATAAGGCAGAAATACAGCAAGAAATGGCTTTGCTTGAGTGGCTTCTAGGTAGATCAAAACCACAATGGAAAAAATCACTCAGAGCTATTTATTTATTTTTTTTTCTACTGCCAATTTAGTACTAGTTCTGGAAAATACTATGGCAAATTACAATTCCTGTGGCACTAGAGGTTTACCAATGATCTGTAGCCCTCACAAGAAATGAAGTAATTTTTTTTCTTTGATTCAAACTAGTTTTTCAGGTACTTTATTTATTTGTATTTTTGCAGTTTACCTCTTCTCAACAGCTCTGCCTGCTGTCTACTGCCATCACATTAAACAATCACTTATGGATTGCATCTAGTCTTACATCACCCCTGTCCTCTAAAACACTCAAGTGTTTGGATCTGAGAACAGCTCACTGCATTCAGGCTGGGGCCTGCACTGAGCACAGCAACGTGAACGTGCTCTTTGCTTTGCCCTCAGTTCCCAGCAATGCTCATTGGATTCTGTGGTTCTTCACCTGATGTCCCAGCAGTCTTATTCTCTGTGATGTGTCCTTCTCCAACTCATTTTGTTGAAATGCCAGAGAATACAACTGACAATCCCTAAACGTAATTTATCGGAAAGATTTCTTAACAGAAAAAACAATCTCTCAATGCATTTTTAAGAGAAAGAGGAGTCTGAACATAACTGAAGAATCCAAGAGTCTTTCAAACATTTTTCTTCCATCTGAGTGTAATTAGCCATTGTAGCAATTCAAAACAGGTATCAGTTCAGTTTCGGACTCAAATTCAGGGAATTCTTATCTTGGCAAATAAGAAGCTCCACTATCA
This sequence comes from Melanocharis versteri, assembly GCA_013397845.1. Taxonomy (NCBI): domain Eukaryota; kingdom Metazoa; phylum Chordata; class Aves; order Passeriformes; family Melanocharitidae; genus Melanocharis; species Melanocharis versteri. The sequence continues at coordinate 411,419 of VZTG01001433.1, forward strand.
TTTCTCTGTTTCCTATCAAAGCACCTCTCCAAGGAAAGCAGGTGCTGGAGGCCTGGTTCAGGGAGCATGAGTGCAGGATTTTAGGCCCCTGTCTAATATCAGCGTTGGTGACTATGACAGAGAAGCCAAAGTCACAGCTCTGTTTCCAATATACCAAAATCATTAGGAAGCTTAGACAGAGGAAGCACAAAACCATTGTGTTCATAATTTGTGGGCCACTCTGGTAACAAGCTTTATTTCCATGTTTTCTTTTTCCTAATATGTACACAATTTACTTCTGAAGTCACGTGTATGCTGTAACAGAGCTCAGGAGCTTCTTTTATTTTCTGAGGCTTGGATTTGTAGTGTTAATGTGTCACAGAACACCCCCCAGAGGAATAACCTTTTGCCCCATTGGTTTGTTTACTATGGCATTTCTTGGTTTAATAAATGAGGTTGCTAACATCAAAACTTTTCCTTGCTCCTAAGGTTTTGTTATTGCTATTGAAAATTATTTCATTACTTCAGAGGGCTTATTTCAAATCAGTACCACATCTTTCTTTTGTTCATATCCCCATAATACATAAGAAATAACAGTAAAATTTTCTCTTCATTACCTTTCCCTCCAATCTCATTACTTCATGTTTCTTTATGTTGAATTGGATGAGTCACTCAAGTTTCTAATTCAAGTTTTGAAACCATTCAAATTTAAATTGCGTGCTTCAGACCATCAGCAAGTAACATCTTCTCATAAAGGCTGGGGTTTTTTTTGGTTTGAAGAAGCATAATTTAAGTCCTAGCAATGCTGATAGTGCTCTGTAGATTTATTTCTTTTCTGCAGTTATCATTTTCAGTATGCAGAATATTCTATTAAGTAATACACAGCTCTCCAGGGATTTACATATACATTATTTATGGAGGAATCCCTACCATTATATAATCCTAACAACCTCGTTGGCTAAGTAGTTCCACCCAGGGAAGCATTTCATCTTCTCTCAAGAATATTTCCTAATAACTGCATTGCAGTGAATTTCTTGCTCTCTACTTCAACAAGTAACAGTTCTTTATCAAAGGGTTAATTTCTCACAATAGAAAGAACTTTTAAGGCCTCTGCAAACCTCTCATCAGCCTTTTATTTACCCAGCATTGTGTAGTGGTTAACGTACAGTCAGATTAAGACAGAAGAAGAACAATTCAGTATTCCTCATTCTTCTGTGGATACACTACATGATCTAGCTATAAGGAAGTATTCCTCAGCCTAAGGCACTCTGTTTAGAAAGTGGAAATAATAACCCATATGTAAATGCAGAGAAATATATCGGATTTTAGATTTTAAAATGTGGTCTTACAAACCTTGTTCCATTTATTATTCTCTATACAGTGGCATATTTTCTAGTACAAAAGACTTTTAACCTTCAGTAAAGTCATTGTTCAATTTCTTGTGTTAGGTCTTTTCTGGTTGAGTACCAGAAAACCAGTGACCTTCACTGAATTATGAGAGCTTTTGGGAACAGTTTCTACTCCTTACTCGCACATTTCCTGACTGATAGAGGGGAAGACTTAAACCCACTGCTGGTGTGGGAAGGATACACCACGACTTCTGCAGAAGAAAGTTTTGCCTTGTATTAATCAAAACCAGAGCAAAACACAACCCCAAAGCCAAAGCAAATGCTCTTGATCTGTTCCTTGACTATGCAATATCTTGTCTTCTATTTTCACTTGAGATTATGTGCACAGTAGTGAACATTAAGAAAACATCTACAAAGCATGAGTACATCTGGTACTTTGATTACATTGTCAACTCAGGTAAGGAAAGAGATAAATACTGATATCTATAGGACAAGCGTTTTAACCAAAATACAGCTATGATTAAATTGATAGTATTAGCAAACTGCTTTTATGTTGGGAATTGAACACAATCAATAGTTGTCAGAGTGCTGCAGCAGCAGAAACACTACACATTAAATGAACTTAAATCAAAATCACCTTGTGAATGGATTCAGTGTGGGGAATAAACACTGTTATAATTTGTTTTGATATATAAGTGAAAACTCATAACAGTTTTCCCCCCATCCCTGTTCTTCTGTTAAATTTGTTTGATTCCATCGCTCCCTCTGGCTTGCACAGGTGTACATGCTACAGAAATTTGGCTCGATGCACATTTACCTATTCTCTCCAAACACACGACTTCTTGGGAAGCTCTTAGCTTCCACTTACAGGAGAAGAAAAATCACATTATGTAAATGGCAAATCAAAATTCAGCAGTAACTAATTGCTGAAAAGTCTCTAAAAACCTGCATGTTTAGTGGTAGTGGCATCCCAGAACTTCACAGCTCTCGCCCTCTGCTCTCATATGGCACAGTTCTGCCACAGGAACCCGCACCAGTAACTTGAACTGGTGTCAGCCAGAGCCAGAGGGCACAGCATAAGATCCCCAGTTGTAAATATCACTGGACCACTCTGAAGTGGGCTAATTTCTGGCTTTGCCTTAGGCATTCTTTGAAGGGCTAATTCTGTTTCATTTCCCTCTATTTTCAGCTATTTAGCATAATTAATTTGATCAGCCCAGCGAAAAGAGTTCTTCTTTATTTCATGCTGCAATGATGCAATTTCTTTGACCCCTATTTCTACCTTTTAGATGTAAGAGGTTCACATATTTAGAAATAATCACTACTGCATTATTAGCAGTAATATAATATTTATATATAGCAGTAGTATTATATTTACAGAATAATTACTTCAGTAAGTGAAAATACATATTTATCTATTGCTAAAATTGCAAATTTTCAGGTTGCCTGTGTGCCATGTGCATTTACACCTCCTGCCATGTTGCTCCAGTTAAATATCTTTCCAGGAAACTGAATTGTATAACTTTTGGAAGACATGGGAACTATGACAAACTGTATGCTTCGTAATAATATGATCACGTTTTAGAAAAAGTTGATGCACATGTACAATATTAGCAGTTCATTAGTAACTACTAAGGAGAAATGCAGCTCTGATTAAATCCCAGCTCTTGTCCAAACTTGAAGCCAGCTTAATCTTACAGGTTTTGAGACCATGAAAAGTCCAATAGACCTGCATGAAGAATGATATTGTACCCTGAAACTCAATCACACTCTTTAGAAAACTTTTTGATTCCTGTTTTAATGGGCCTGTCTGTTACTACAACTCCAATTCAAAGCTCTCAAGCACATGCTTGAATTTAGGAGAGTACGATGACAATTAAATCAACATATGCTTAAAATCTGTTCCCCCTGAGAACACTTGCAGATTTCAGGTGTGCATGCTGTCTGTTCTGAGTTACCTGTACTCACAGCACACAGCATGAGGAGATATTCTTTGGATGGCAGGCAGTATTTTGGCTCATTTTCCTCCATTCTTTCTCATCCTTACTTCTTTAAAGCCCATGTTGATTCCCCAGGGTTTGGGGGAGCAGAGACAACAGCAGATGTGGGATTTACCTGGGTTGCTTCCACCACTAGCCCATATTATTATTTCTTCATACAGAGCATTCAAAGCAGTTTTGGAGGTTATAAATTTATAAGCAATGAGGCAGAGGGTGGGCTCATAGATCACAGTGTCATGCTCTCAATCAATATACACAGGACATCCCAGATGCTGCTGTTGTGGCTTGGGCACACAAGAACCCACCTCAGTTTCACACCAACTCCATCAATCCTCTTCACTCTTTCTTTTTTTTAATGGACGTGCTATGATAATAATTAGATTTTTGTTCAAAGCAGCCATTCTGTAAGACATGATACTCCAGGTAATACTTTTATTTTTATTTTATAGGCTCTTGTTTTGTTTTGTTTACAATTATCAGTGCCTGCTCCGGGTTCTCCAGAGAGCTTTTTTTCCGAAGCAGGTGCATTTTCAGCTCATGTAATGGATTTAGAGATATTTGGCCATAAATAGATAGTGTTAAACGCTGCTGTAAAAATGAGATAAATGTTTATTACCCAAAAGGTTAATAAAAAATCCACTTGGGACCCTCTAGAAAAGAATTAATCCCTTTAAGTCTGTATTGAACCAGTGACAGTTGCACAAGATTCACAAGCAAATTGCATCCCTAAAACATCTTAAAAGCAGAAAAAAAAATCCCAGACTGCACACCACAGTAAATGCAGGGAAGGAATTCATGAGATAGGTACCATTTATTATCTAATTTAAGCACTTAGTAGCAGCATCTGTTTACAAATAACCACTTTCAGCATTAGATAAGTCCCATGTTAGGCTGCTGTTCCTTCCCAACTTTATTATCAAACACTATGATTTTATCAGGGTAACACAGAAAATCTCAGCTGAAAAACAACGAGCTGTAAAACAGTCAACAATCCAAAATGTCAGCAGGAAGAGGAACCAGCACGGGCCAGGCACAAGACACTTCATGCATATACAATATTTTCCCTGAATTTCATCGGTTCTTACACCTAGCTCTAATGGACTAAATGCACTTGACTTTTTACTCCCCTTACACCTTGCTGCTGAATACAGAAATGACATGTAGTAGCCTGGATGGAAAAATAATTTAATTTCATAGGAGTACAGGTGATACTTTAGCCATCAGACCCGACAGCTGCCCACGACAAAGCGAACCCAACATGATCTGTTTACACAACACGGTCCTTCAATGCAAACTCTTCCACACAGGCACCTTTCCTGCTCCCCTTGGGGGCAGGCAGAACTTACACTCTCCCAAAATCAATATCCTTGTGGCCTCCCAAGGTTTTCAAGCGTTCTCTTTCCTTATTTCCATTCATACCTCACTTCTGCTAGCTGTAAGTCTGCTTTTCCCAATCAATAGAATGGATAGCGAAACCTCTCTATTCATGCTAGAGGTGATTAGTGGAGTTAAGAATAATTTGGCCCTCTAAGTCTTAAACAACCTGGCTGTCATCCCCCCCTTCTGGCTGCCTGCTAGAATGAGACAATAAATCCAAGTTTGCTTCCCCAAAGGAATCCAGTGACTACCAGGGATGGTGGATTTGGGATAGCTAAGAGAAGTAGATGATTTCTGCACCATTTGGCAGCCAATACCCCCATACATTCTGCTTTTATCCTTCTTATTTGTCCAAATGGCTGAAGGATTCTGTCCATGTGAGGACTGTCCTCAAGGGAGGATGAAAAGCATGTAATATTCTGCCTCTGTCTACATGACTACTTGAAGCAAACACTGGAGATGAACCCGAGTTAAAAGGTGCTGACTGAGATCCGAATCTCCCAAGGGCTGCAAATGTACCTCTGGGAGTGGTGAATTGCACATCTCAACAACTGAAAACATCAGGACTGTAACTCAACAAGAGATATTTAAGCCACAGATTTCAGCTCCTGAGGTTTCCAAACTCCGGATGGAAGGATCAGCCTGGTATGCATCTTCAATGCATTTTGGTGAAAAAAGAGCTGCATAATATCAAAACGTGAGTTTCAGCACAAAAATAGTGTGTGTGGTGTGAACTAATGAGTTGTAAAAGACCTTTTGCCAGAAAATACAACCTACTTCTTCCTCTCATTCCTAGAGCTGAAATTACTGGCTGCACAAAACAGTTGCATTTAGTTTTTAGAAGGCTGGCATAAGATATAGGGATTGCAAGCTTGAAACTCATAGTAGGAACTACAGTCTTTGGCACTTCTTTTTGTGCTTTCATTTTCAATTGCTTCCATCTCCTCGTAAAGGCATGAAGAAAAATAACCCTCTGTGAGGTTGTCAGGGCCTGACAATGAAAATGTTTGAACTAAACTGGTGCAAAATTTGGCCAGCTGCTATTGTTTCTTTTTCAGGTCACTGTATTCAAATGCTGGTTTTATTTTCTCAAAAGAGTCATACAATTATTTTATGCTGTCTTTCCTCTTCTATTTATTGTCCCTGATGCTTTTCCTAACACTACAGAGCTTTTAGAAAACCTGCACCTTTATCCTCCCAACCACGAAAACCCTGGAAGATTTTTTTCTTTTACTAAACACAAAATGCTTTGAGATATAACCATTCCTGTGGGTGCACCTTGGTAGCGTGTAAGGAAATTCTGAAACTCCAGTTTATTTTATACTATGATACTGTTTGCTAGGAATATATCATGAAGTTAATGAAGTATCACTGCACATCAGAAGTTTTATCCAGATCCTTCAATCCCCCCAAACTTTGTGATATTTTAAGCTAGAGCAGAGCTTCAATTAACCCCCGCCTTTGTGTATCCCCAGGTTGGAGTCCTGGGCTGACGAAATAGCCTAACTCCATCCTGAGATTGACAAGTTATTAATTAGGACAGCAGGCCTGTCACAACCTCTAAGCCTCACCAGCACTACCACTGGTTCCTTGGAGAGATGTATTGTCACCTACTATTGGGATTAAGCTTCTCACTTCCAAAATATAAGCCCCAGTCAGGGCACTGCATTGAAAATGACTCTATTAGTATTTTTGCAGCCCGTTGGCCTGCATCTCTTCCAGTCTGGTTTTAAAGATGAAGCCTCAGATCATTGAAATCAATGGGAGTTTTGCCACTGACTTGACTGGGGCCAGAATTTTACTCTTCATATTTTACAGGGGATCCTGAGAGAAAGAATTTAATTAACGAAGTAGATTATCAAGTGCAGTGGAAAAAACACAGCCTTGAAATATCTTCAGTTGTCTTAATAATGGAGATTGTGACTCAGATAATGTAGGGCAGGACCTGATCTACAGAATCTTGCCATGGTTGCTGAGAAAGCAGCAGCCAATGCCACAAACTCTGAACAGTTAATAGCAAATTAGTGCTGTAGGAAAATGCTCAAAACACTCGGAAAAAACCCTGGAGTTAACAATACTGCTGGACTCCAACAAAATAAAGGGAAGCTTTTTGTAAGGGATGACTGAAGGATTCTTGGGAGTCCCTGTAAATTGAACTCTTGCCTTGACACAAAGACATGGTGAGAACATACAGATTTGGAATCAGTAGGAACCGTATTATTTCATATTACTGTTTGCATTGTATTACTTTATTATTCTCTAATGAGGCCATAAACATACAATAATGGCAATCAGATGCAGCATGAACTCTGTTTAAGAGAGTTTTCAGTTGCATTTTTACCTTCCACCAGTTTAGGCAGGGAGCAGGATGTGTATATATAGCACAAAGACAAAAAAAACCACAAACAAACAAATAATTGTGCAGGAAAATGTCCATGCTAGGGTTTTACTGAGAGTGTTGCATCCCATTTGAAATATTCACATTTACTACCAGGTACCCTGAAGAATAGCCACAGTGCTAAAACATGAGTGCTTTTGCAGCTCTACTGGTTTAGAGACAGCTGCTTTTGTTGGATTACATTCACAAGGAAAGCTCTAGCCAACGCCATGTAGGTCACCATGTGGGGTTCTAGCACTTGCCACACTGCAAAAACATTATTTAAGACCAAATTTTGTGAAGGAGCCAAAAGCCCTCTGTAGCATCTGGGTGTGCTGGTTTCTAGTTCATTGCTCAGAGAAAAATACATAGTTTCAAGACAGAACATGGAAAGGGATTGATAGAGGGATTTTTGTACAATGCAGACAAATGCCCAGCCTCAGATTTGAGTCCCCTATGTGTTTATCAAAGCCATCAATGAACAGCTTTATAGTCACTGTTTTCAAAACATCCACAGGCCTGTAGACATCATGTAGAATTAGTACAAGTACAGTATATAGAAAAGCAACACCACTAAGAATGCGTATCTAATTGCACCCCAGTCTGGTAAATGCCAATTTCCACAGTAAAGCTTTAGTCAGTCATAACAATTAAAAAAATCCTACCTTTTCCTTCCTACCCTTTCTAGTCAGCCTTTCTCAAAGCACCTCCAAATGAATACTATTGAACTGCTGGGTTTGAGAAAGGACTTAGTTGTATTAGATGAAGTTTCCAGTGAGCAAGAGTCAACACTGCAGATTTATGCATTGCCAATGCAACACCCACTGGGCTATCACACCTATTAGCTGGGATCTCCAGGACTATTCGAGTATGGAGACTACACAAAAGCACATCCCCATTCTTGGGAGAGTTCAAGTCTAGGTCATTTTGGCAACGGACATGAAGGAAGAGCAGTGCTGTTCCTGGCTGTGCTGGAAAAATAGAAGTCCAGCTTCAGTCAGTTTGGGACCATGAGAAAGGCAAGACTCTCATCCAAACTTTAACACTTTGCTCTTTACACAGCTAGACATGTTAGATGTTAACTAACACAATCCAAATAAGGAATCATACCAAAACTTGGGATACACACAATTCTGACTAAATCTAGGAAAACACGTAAAAAACTGACTGACGACCAGCAGCCAACACTGTCACATTCACAGAGAACTGAGGAGGCACTCAGAGAAGGATATTTCCCAAGAGCCATGCAAGACATTCCCATCATCATTTTTCTAAAAATTTCCTATAAAACCTTACTTTAAAAGCATAAACAACAGTTCTCTTTTCACACTTACCCCATCTGCAGTTCCTTCTCTGCCAAGAAGATGGCACAGAGCTCTCCCTTGTCATGCACCACCAGAAGCAAAAGCTACTCTGCCACCAAGGTGAGGCCCTCAGAAACACCTGGGTGCATCCCTGGGGTTTAAAAAGATTCAGCTGGGTTTGATCAGGCTCACCTGGCCCTGCCTTCAGGATCTTTATTCCTAATAATGCTGTCTACAAACGATTGAGCTGGAAATGGCTTTCAGGTGAAGAAACTAATCAAATGCAAAGACCCAGGTTGTCCCCATAAGCATGAAATGGCAAAATGCCTTTTTTTTTTTTTTTAACAGAGTCGTTTTCCAGGATGGATTTATATCCTGCAGTGTTCACAAGGCCTGTGTTTTCACAGCATTTGAGGCAAACAAAATGCTCTTGATGAAATATCAGCTCTTACTGTGTGCAGAATATGGCATTAAATTTATAGAGCAAAGGAAGAAGTGGTTTACTTGCCTTGAGGGGAATTGAGAAGTGACAGTAGGCACTTAACAGCAAGTTCCAATTACAGCATTTAAATATAATTGCATACTCTGTTAATCTATGTCAGGGTGGCATCATTTTAATATGATTGTCACAGATTCTTTCTAATATTATGAGTGATGTAAGTGAAGCTGAGCCTACGGAAAAAGTTCAGTTCCAGGTCTTAATATAGACTCTAATTCTGTCTGTCAATTATGCTACAGAAGAGTTCAAATAAAGGTCTGGGGATCTAGAGGATGTAGCTACCTTTATTAAAGTACTTCTATTGTAAATAGATGTATGGGTCAGGAGACAGTTATCATTTGGTCTTGTTATTTTTTATGAGCCTACTACTATTAGAATAGACTCTTGTGTATAATCATTTAGATGTGTCATGGAATCTTATTTCAAATGGAAACCGTGAAGTGAAATAACAAAAATTACAGCTTGACCTCTGCAAATATGTTCATTTAGCCACTCCCATTTGTGCATTATATATAGTATTACAGGAGACAATTATAACCCAAGGATCCAAAAGCACTTTGTATATCCTTTATAAACTCCAACCTTTTAATTATATAATGAAAATTTAACTACACAAAGAATAGATATTGGTGTCTAGTAGGTAAACTTCAAAACTTAAAATAGGCATTACTCTTCTGGCAATGGTAAAAATGTGTCAGACTGTTTCTTCTGGTGTAAAAACCGCGTGAAGGTGTTCCTGCCTCCTTGCTCCCCCTCAACAAGGTCTGCATTGGGATTCACTGCCTCCACAGTTGTGCTTTAGGAACTGATTGTATGGCTGCACTTTAAACTTGATCAGAATTTATACCAGTTGAAAAATATCTGCTTTTAGAGGGCTTTTTTGTCCAAACCAGCTCAGTGATCTGGTTTAGAAAGCACACTTACATCAACAAAAGTATTGCAGCTCAGGGGCTGAAATCAACAACAGCAGTAAAAGGAGCAAAATTGTTTATAACAAGTTTCCCAAAGTATTTTCTACTGCTGGAGAGTATTTAAAATGTTTCTGTACAGGCACAAACTTCTGGTCCTACACCTCACCAAATGCTGTAGATATTTTGGAGGCAGTACAGATAAACAGAATTTACAAAAATGCAGGCATCTCCTTGGAAGAATCCACTTTTAGTGTAGTGATGACCATGATCAACCAACAGAATATAACAGGAAGAAAGCTCCATACAGCAGAAAGCAGAGGGTGGAATTACAAGGCAGTATTTATCAAAACTTTCTTATTTTTGTGCAAATCATCCCTGGATCTTTCAACAAGTTTACATCTGATATTAAAATATCACTTCCACCAACAAAGCTGTCCCCGAGCACCATGCTGGCACTGGGGTTGCTGTAATCGTGCAGGAAGGATGCCACTTACTGAATCACTGGATTTTCCTTGGCGGTTTCCCATCCAACACTACAGGGCTTGGCCGTGTTTAACTCCCAAGATCAGGCAGGATCTCAGCCAACATTGCATGGCCACATATTTTCTTAACCCTCCGACCAGCTGCCATGCTAAAAACACAAGTTGCAAATGCCCAGCTACATAATTCCTTAAATTTAGGATTAGGATTCTTCTAGCATTTTATTGTCCCAGTCTCTTCCCAGTTACCTTTATTTATCAGTCACTCTATTTTCTCTGTGGTAGTTTATGGTAGCAGGATAATTTTTAAACGGATTTTCTTTCACGGGAAGAACCAAATAATATCAAAATATGGAGTTTCTCCTAGAATGACCTTTGCTGAAACAATGGCTATCCTGGGGGCTTATGAGAAAAGCCCCAAAAAAGAGATGTACATTTTGGAAATCAGTGAAGCAAGTGAGTGATTGTCCTGCGAGCCCTTGGACAACACTGCACAGAGCTACCATATGCTTCCTAGTGCTCCCCTAACTGCCAGCTGTCTCCACCTTGCTCCTTCCAAATGGCAGAGGGGGCAGCCCAATTGCCAAAATTGATGTTTTGACCTGCAGTTACAGGCAGAGAACAGGCCTGGGGTCGGTTTGATAAGAACATAAGCTACGTGTAAGTAGAGCAAGGACAAAAGAAAGTCAAATCGTTCCGCTGCTGTCACGCGAGGGTAACTGAGGAAAAATAACAATACAGAGGCATTTCTGCTGAACTAGGGGGAGATGGAAACAAAGCCCAGATTCTGAGCAGCATTTTACATCCATTTTCCCCTTCGTTTGGAGAAGAGGCAAATGTTATACAAAGTGCCAGGCAACAGCAAATTGGATCCACTGCCCTTTGAATTACTGTGATCTGAATGCAGAGAAGCCTAAAACAAACGAGTTGTCAAAAACTGTGTGGGCTGGGGAATCTATTACAATCACCACATCATAATCTCCTTTCTCAGAATGACCCAATTTGCTTTCTTCTGTCTCTTCTTATCCTCCCTTCCACCATTTCTAGCCATGTCGATGGAGAGCCATCAGAATAAGTCTTAGTTTGGGCTCTGCCACACTGGGCCTTGTTTCTTAATGTTAGTGCTTAGAATTACAGAATGGTTTGGGGTGGAAGGGACCTTAAAGATCATCCAGTTCCAACTCCTTTACCATGGGCAGGGATGCTATGCACTAGACCTGGTTGCTCCAGGCCCCATCCAACCCAGCCTTGGACACTTCCAGGGATGGCTCAGTTTCTCTGGGCAGCAGGAGAGTTGAGTGAGTGGCCCCCAGCACAGAGAAAAAAGCCATTTTAGTGATTATTTTTCCACTGGATTGTTATGGTGGTGTATCTGGCGATTTTTTACTATGCCAGATGGAATCCTAAAGCTTCCTTCTTACGAAACATTAAATTGGACAGGTTATGACTGCCTGATTTGAGTTATTCTCTAAGGTATGCATCTCATGGGAGATTTTACAAATAAAAGCTTTTGATAATGAAACACATAATAGGCAGGTGTGAGGCAGAATGTAGGAACACATCCTTATCTCAGTCATAAACTGAAAGCTTGGAAGAAATGCTAATGAACTGTTAAAAGCCTTTAATTAAGTGTGGCCCTAATAAATTGTGTGCTGCTTGGATGTGTGAACTTAAGAGATCATAAAACCTCAAAAACTCTTAGGAATTTTGCCCCAGGGCACCTGGAGACACTGAACGTGCCACAGGTTCTAGGAAAGGCAGAAGACAGTGCAATCACTTTGTCAGTCCTCATTGCCCCAATACCTTGCTGAGGGTTTCATGATCTGCAGAACAAAGAGTGCCAGGATTCACATGATACAGCCAGGCTGTTGACCAACCAGGCAAAACCAGACAGGAAAGTGTGAAAAAATGCTTAATTTATTTTAACTACCTTTCATACAGAAGCAAGACCTGCAGAATGAGGCTCGTAAGGGCGTGGGTTTTAGGGGGCACATGCTATCTCCCTGCATCGTTGCCTTTAATATTTTGTAAACATATTCAAAAGACAGCTAAGCTTCCCCAGGTTGGGTAAAAATCAGTATTTAGAAGAGCTGACCCACTGAATGAACCTCTACATACTCTAAGGAAGCATTTATCACAAAGCTGACAGTATTAGATCTCAGAGAATCCCAAGAGAATTGCTCCTACCTAGCATTCCAAAAACCTCAGTTTGACCCTGCATCCAAAGACTTACACTAAGACATAAATTCACAGAGAAGCCCAGGCTTCATTAGCTCTAATTCTGATGGAATAGGTTGTTTCAAGTCTCTGCTCTTGAGGCTTCCCAAGGCAGTTCTTGCTGGATGCCAGAAACTTCAAGGGGTGTACAGCAGTCATAGATCATGGTGGCACCAGGTGAATGTCTTCAGCCCTGGAAGACAGCCAGGAGTGAAGGATATTCAGCTGGATTGCTGAACTGACTTTTCACCAAACAGGAATCTTCTCCACTTTAGACTTTCTTTGCATTGCTAGGTTGAACTGACTCTGTGCTTGGTGATTTGCTCTTGTAACCTGCAGAATGCTCTGCGCTTCCAGGAGCTCCTCGGTACAGAATGGTACAAACAGCAAATCAAGCTCAAGTAAATGAGGTGGTGCTCCCTGTGCATGTACTGAACACAGACACACAGAGACTCATTACTGAACCTCCCCTCTCACATCCATATGCTGTCACATTTCCCTAATGATGCTTCCACCGTGCCAGTGTCTCCTCCTGAACAGGAGATGCACAACAGCTGGTGAAACAGGGCAAAGTCAGGGGAGAGCAGCTATTAGAGGAGTTAACTGGTGAAGCCTGGACACCACTAGGAGACATTTTCCATGTCACTGTGCATTCAGCATGGAATCTGTGTCATCACATGGTGCGGCAGTCTTGGCAAATCTGTTCCAAAGCTGAGTCTGCTGGCACTTTGCAACTACCATCGTCCCTGCTGTCGTTGCTCTTTGGCTGCCTCACTGCAAATGGTGTTCTCCTGTCACCTCTGCTGCCACACAGACAGACAGGGCTCAGTTTAGCTCCAGCCTACCTACGTAGTCTGTCACCAAGCTGAATGGGAATACTCAGGACTCCTTTTAGATGGTATTTGTCCATAAGAGACAGCCTGAAAAGCACGGATATAATTATTTTCTGCTTTTATCCAGGAATAGGGGAGGAATTCCTGATTTTCTACAGGCATAAACGTATTCAAGTCTGCTCAGTTCAGATGTTATTTTTTCAGTGAAGATCTTGCAACAGATAAAGAGTCCATGAACTTCAGGCATTACACCTGAATTCTTTAAAGGGACAGCAGACATTGCAGGGAACTGGAGTTTGGCTTGTGTGTAAATCAGCGCAGGAGTGGATAATAAACTGCTGGTGTTGGAGTAATTTTGTATCTGTCACAGGCAGTTCCTTCTACATAAAACTGTATTCACTGTGGATTTGCAGTTATAAAAATGGAAAGGCATGAGGACAGAGCAGCTCCTGGCTCATTTGTCAAATGTTGAGAGCATATCATGCTGTACTGGACAAACTTGTTTTTCCTGCTGTGCAGATCCTTTTCCGCATTTCATCCCTTTCATATATCCAAATAAACTGTTCATTATTTTACAGTTTTTGAGGAATTCTTCAAAGCAGTTACTCTGTTTCTATATTTGTACAGAAAGTAGGATATTTCTTATCATTCCATTCTGCTCCTCTCATTTGACGTGGAAAGAACACATTTGCTGTTCACTGACCCCTCTGGATTGCAGGAGCAAATGTTAAAGGGATTTGCTCTACATCCACCCTATGGGAGTCCTGCTCAGTGTATCTAATTCCCTGTGCTAACATGTGATTAAACACATCTTGAGGATTTTTGCTTGGTTTTCTTTTTTGTTTTGTTTTGTTTTTGTTTTTTGTTGGTTTTTTTTTTTTTTTCTCCCCTGAATCTGCATGCAGTCAAATCTTTGGGCAAGTTTTATGGAGGTTGAATTCCCATCTTAGAAAGAAACTGGCTTGAATGTTCTGGGGGCTGACAGCAATGGGTCACTTCATCCAGCCAATACATTGACACAGGTCTACGAGCTTTTTGGAAAAAGGAAATTTAAATTTGGAGTCATCATCCACATGCCACCTTATTGTGCTAGGACCAGCAGAGTAACAACTGCACACCCAGGTATCTTCAGAGAACTGCTGGCTTGCAATATCTTTTCATTATTCTGCCAGCTCCTGAATAAAAGGAAACAATATCTGTACAACCTCTACTTCTTTCAGGAAATGCCCTGTCTCTGAAAGGTTTCATTAGTTCTTTCATTAAGCTGCTATTAAATGGCATGATTTTATTTGCAAAATAACAACAAAAAAGTTCAATGCTCTGATGTAGAAAATTAAATGCTAGTCTTTAAATGTTCTTATTATTTGAAAACCCATGGTTTCAGTGCCCAGCTTTCTTTACTCTGTCCTGTACAACCGAAAAACTTTCAGTCTAATTTTTTATGGCTTTGATATATTTTTATACCACTTATATATGTATTTTACTCCCTTCCTGCTCCTAGCTACTGTACTGCAAGAGTGAACCTGTGGCATTTAGGGATAAAGCAATTTTTTTGTGGATGCCTGGCCCACAGCAGAGGGACCAGAGGGACCAAAGGGACAAAGTTCTTTCGTTCTACTTGTCCCACATAAACCAGATACACAAAATATATAGACATGCATAAGCCTCTCTAAACATTGCTATAGACAAAATCTCTGCTGGTGTTGGCTAACAAACTCCCCTCCAGCATTTTCTTCTCACGCAACCAGAAGACTTCCCTGATACCAAAACCAAGTAATTTTCATCTAGCGTGTTTGGACTAACCTAATCAACATGATGTGACCATCTATTTTAAAGTCTACAGGAGGACAACTAGACCAGTGCAGTACGACTTGGAGCAATTTTTACTCTAAACTTTACCAGACATTGTCTGCTTTAGTTTATCTTTATGGCTGGTTCCTTAGCTTCTGGCAAGGCAAGTATTTAAAAAATGAACATATGTTGCATAAAATGACAATGCATGTAAATTAATTATTTGACTCTGACATACATTTCTAGTGCAGCCTCTTCCTGCAGAGCAATCTCTATCGCTCGTGATTCTGATCATGTTCTGTGAAGTCTGTGAGGCCAGTCTGTTAAAATGCAGCTGCATCTCACGAGTCATTCATTACCTGTAAATGCAGGTGAGCATCCTATATGAAGTAAAGATGAACTTTCAAATAATTGATCTAATGAGGATGGGGAATATTGTAGTAATTAGTGCTTTGGCAGTAGCTGTTAGGGTGGATAAGCTCATTCTGTGGGTTATGGAATGTCTGATTTCTGGATTTGAGTTACATGCAGTGCAGGTGCTATTTACTCATCTGCTTTGTAGATGAGTTGTAGATAATTCTTTTTTTACGTAATGTCAAGTAAATACAAAGCATTGTGGTTAATAGCTTGAAGAGTGCTAATAATAATCATGCTTTTTTCTTACTGCTCCCCAGATAACCTTCCTGACTGGATTTCTGTTCTTAAAAACTGAAACTGAAAGAGAGAAAACAGAATCAGAACTGCCTGAAATGTCAAATCTTAGGAGCACAGCTTGGAGCGCAGACAGATGGACCTAGCAAAAAGCAACTGCATATAAAAGTGCTATAATCCGTTGGAGCAGCATGTTAGTCGAGAACAATCAGATTCAAAATTGTTCCTCTGAAATTTTCTCGCTGGCAACCAAACATTGTGACTTTTGTCATCGTGCTACGAGGATGAATCAGATGGGTGACAAGAGCCAGGGACTGGAGAGAAAGCAGCAGATGTGAAGACAGAAAAGTGAAGCCAGCACAAAATGCCGCTATCGCTTTCGAGGGGAGGTAGTGATTATGGCATTAATCAACATTCCATAATCAATGGCAAAAACCCCGAAGAGTGCCAATATCTATTCATCTTTATTTATGCATATGCCAATCCTTCTTTATAATGTTGTCCCTGGGAGTAGTTTCTAGGTTATAAAGATTGTTGCCATGAAAAGAGATAATTGTAGTTCATGACCTGGAGGCCAAGGTAGTGCATAATGACGCTATTGTGCTCTGGGATGTACAGGGAGCTCTAGAATGAGGGTGGAATGTAACCAAATACGGCATTCCAGCGGAAAGTCAACAATTTAAACAGAGCATTTTAAACAGAAAATCCTAGCTGTGCTATTAGAAATATGCTTTTGCCAGGATGTAATTACACAGAAAACCAAATTATATCACAAAAGTGATAGCATTCCTGACATCAACAGCCAAAAAAGTACTTTACCGCAGGAACTCACCAGACCTGTGAACAATGGGAAGTTGTGTTGGAGGGCTGTTAGCCTGAGATGGAATCCTACCTTTGAGTGCATAATGCTTAACTCCTTCCTTGCCTCTTGAGCAATGCTTTCTGTCTTGCTCACCCCATAATTACATCCAATATCTGCCATATTTGAGACCGGGAACTATTTCCCTGTATAGTACTAAAATGTCCTAGTTATAAGCCTTAAAATTATCTAAGAAAGTGTCTGGCTTAGCAGCCTTTAAGCCTGCTATTTCCAGAAGGCTTCGGCTCAGCACACCGGATAAGGAGGCCTCAGGGATGCTTTGCTGGTTTTGGCAAGGACTGTACTAAAATCCTGAAACAATTCTGACTTCTCCTCTTTACTGGTTGCAATCTCATTTTCTATTTTCAGCATAATTTTAGTAGAACACCAGAGTGCCTTTTTTTATGCTCAGACATACAGATAATAAGTTGCATCACACCAAGTTGGAGGATGACACGATTTCTGGAAAGACTTGAGTATTAAAAGTTTACGAGAAGTTTGATTTAAAACTATAGTCTACACTGTGTTCCCTAGGGAAAAAGACAAGGCTCCTTTAAAGCTTGGAAATTATACTCCATTTGCATTGCATGGATCTGAATATACTGGATTAAGTTGCTTTATGTGATGTTATGTGACTGAACGTAACCAAGTATAACCATATGGTCCATAAAGTAACTTGTGAAATAGACTTGCCTTACCCTGGGAATAGATGTTGCTCATTTACGATCCCCAAAATATTCTGTGTCTGAATTGCTTGCAAGTAGTACGAGGGAGCTGGGCTGTGTTTTGAGGCTGGTGCAGCAGCCAGACAGAATCCTGACACCAGCTCAGCTATAAAATGTACTTGTAGGTCAAAGCTACAGAACAATCTGTATCATGCCGGTTGCTGTCGTTAGCGTTTCCCAGTGCAGATCTGTTCGATATATATAAATGCTAAATTACTGATCCTGGTTATGTCAAACTGAAGGCTGTAAAGACTATCACATTATTCTGGTTAGCTCTCCATGGAAAAGAATAATCTTGGAATCCAGTTCTCCTACACCTCAAGGATAAAATAATCTGTTTGAAGTGATCCCAATTCATTCCTCTGTAGCTTTAGTCTCTGTCTGCTATTTTTGACAGGTAATTCTTTCCCATTCTTTTGGTGTGTAGTTTAATCACATAAAACTACACTAACACTTCTCTAATATTTCAAATACACACCATTTCTGGTTTGCCTGATGTAATAATGATTTGTAAATCCTAGAAGCTTTCCTTGAAAGACTCTATTTGCATTTCCAAGTTGGTCACTTATAGTAGCACTTGGATGTTATGGAGTCACTGGATGTTACTAAGGTGGACCATATTTACAAAGTTAAGACTCAGATCACAGTTACTTCAATATCCTGGATTAATCTGAATTCAGAGCCTGGGACTAGGCTGTGACAAAAAATACAAAATTTAAACAAGAGTCTTCCCCAGGACAAAGAATGCTTCAATGCAGAATTTTCGTCTAAACCTTTTGCTAATATCTACATTTTTTTCACTTCAAAGAATGGCTGGGCATAGCTGAGTACTAAAAACGTGCTCCTGTGAGAACAGAATTGGAGCACACTGAGCAGTGGAGACTCAGCTGACTTTCTTTTCTTTGTTCTTCATCGTCAATAACACCCATGAAATTCATATTTTAAAGTAAATAAAAGGACAGAGAAGAAAGAATAAATAATGTGATCAGTAGATTAATCTAATAATCTTATGGTAATACTAGCAAAAACCATTGTTGTTTTAAAGCATGATGAACAGCACTTCTTGATAAAAGCTGCATGGAAAAATGCGCACTCTGCTTCTTAAATATCTTAATGAAAATAGTTTTACTAGCAGATACATGCTTTCCCAGTTGCCTATGAATTGAGTAATACTAGATAGAAACCAATGGCTAGCTAAGTAAATCAAAAGGAGACACTTCTGATGAATGTCCAGAGGCAGTTCTGTATATGACATGTTGCAATCTTATAATTAAAAAGTGAAGTCTAAATTCAAATATTGCATCAACTACCTGTTGACTTTATTAGATCAGTACTTCTTTATTACCTCTCAGATTTTTGGGAGGCATCCATAAATATCTAAATCCCTGCTAAGGATATAAATCTGGAGGTGATGAACTCTATTTCATTATGGAGATTTATGCCTTTAACAAGAGAGAATATTTGATATTAATAATAAAGTTCTTCACAAATTTCCTAGGGAGTTACTTGACTATATCATCTTATGCAGTTACTCTCTTCATACCCAATTTCATGTGCTTTTTGAAGACTGATCTTTTTCATCTTTTCTATTTTGTTAAATAAGGGATTTCAGAAGTGATATAACATCTCTCTCTGTGCATGTGTGTCTGCATGTGAATGTACATGTACATGTAGGGAAGTTTCTCCCTACTTTGCAGGCAGTGCTACACAAATCCACACACAACTCTGTTTTCTCAATTTTTTTTCCCAGAGTGTTTCCACAGATGTCTGTGGTAGAAGTATCAAGCCCTACTCATGAATGTTGGATGAAAAAAGATGCAGATATTGGCTTCCCCACTGCTCAAGGAACTAATTTTTGAGACTTATTTAACCCCCAAGAAGTAGCTGAGTGCCTGAACTATTTAGACTTATAGTGATGGGAACTAAATGTAATTGTCTTACCAGACATTGAATTCTTTCCACATCTGGCATTAACATGAAGTGATGAAATAGTCAGGAAAAGAGGAATTAGAGGTAAAGAAAGGTAGGAATGGATATTCATACCTAAAAGTATGCACCAAACTCTAGGTGCTATGTCCTTTTCACAGTATTTCCACTGTCCCTCAGTTTCTTACTAAAATGTCATTTGAGGAGGTGGCCAGAAAAGAAAGCAAGGAAACTCGCAACCCTCTAAAAGAAAACTTGGTCTTGTTATTTCATATCTAAAAGTCCAATACTAAGATATTAAATGTAGAAAAAAAAAAAAAAAACAAAAACTGAAATAAAGTTTTTTTGACCTTTGTCCTTTGGACACCAGCTAGATCTTTTTTCCCCACTGTGACTGATAAGCATAGCAAAAATGGAATGAAGCCACACCAAGCATGTCCAAGTTCTTCATTTCCAAGCCTTCTGTTTCCTTCTGAGAAAGGGAGTAACCTCTGCATATTACATTATTAAGCTGCAACAATCAAAAATAGTGTCTCCTTCCTGTCACACTTTACAGCAGACCAAGGACATGCAAATCATGAGACTACAGATTTATTTTACCTTATTTCATTAAATATGTATCTGTGAGGGAAACAGGCACAGCCAGGATTATTCCCTTAGAACAATTTCATAAATTGCACATGTTCTGCACAGACTTTTAGGCACAGACTAAACATCCATCACTCCTTCCTTAGATATTTTCCTCAGGTCCTTCATTTTATTTTCCTCTCCCCTCTGGGTTATAAAAAGTCGAGCCATTTCCTCCATAAAATAATCATCTTCCTAAAATAAGAAAATAGATGCTTCTGACAACTGTATATCATTATGGTATTCAAGCTACATAAAATAATCCCAACATCTGTTTCTCTGTCAATTTTCCAAACCCCAACCTACTAATAATATGCTAGACGGATGGTAAAACCAACTATCACGCTATCTGGATCCTTCTGATTAAATAAATGCAATGTGGATGTGTGGCATCTTTTGTGACAACACAAAAATGTATGGAAAAAAATAGATGCAAAAAGAATCACAACCAAAAAAAAAGGAGCATATGCCACCAATAAGAAAACATCAGAAGTAAACTCCAGAAAAATAATTTTAAGATCCGTTGTTTATCGGAACGAATTTGACCCATTCTGTTTTTACAGCTATATCACCTACAAGATGGTTTCTTGCAGGCTTTGAAATCATGGCTGACCAATGACAAAATTCTCTTTTTCTGAGTGTGTCTTATGCTCAGAAAGATGTTCTCTTGATTGACCTTAACATTTCACCCTGTGTACTGCCATTGTGGGACTGCCTCTTATCAGTGGGCAATCATTTTAGTGTTAGGAATTCTCAGTAAAGGCTGTTGTCATCTACTCATGCAGGAACGTAAAGGATGTTCTATTGCACATAACTGTGACCTTGGTTAATGTTTAGGAAACAATATCTGGACTTGATAAAATATTTTTCCCTATGTTGGAACCATAGATGAGGCAAGAGGCAAAAAGGGGTTGTCATGACATCTATTTCTACGCCAGACTTGAAAAGACCTTTTTTTCTGCTCAGTACATGTGATGGATGACTGTAGGTACCTAAGAATGGCAAACTGAATCAAACTGGAGATCCTTCTACCTAAATATACCACCTCCAGAAACATATAAGAACAGAACAAGTAGACAAGTAGGCAGTGACAACCTTCTCCCAGGTTCTGATAATCTGGATTGTATGAATTGCCAGAGCTAGAGATGGTGTTCGCATCTTTGCACAGAACAGCCCTTGCTGCACTTTGATTCTCTCAGTTTGAATAATCAGGCTTTGGAGTGGCCTTCTTGTGGTTTCTACAGCCGTCTGGATGCTGCAGCTTGGAAGAATTAATGTTATTATGTCTCCATCTTTTTTGTGCTATTTAATTTGAAAAGAGAAAATGCAGTTTCCTCATTCCTCTTCATCGACTCTGCACCTAAGTTTCAACTAATTTTGATTGAACATTCCCCTATAACCCTAATACCTCCCTTTGTCTGTAACTGGCTTTATGAATGAAGGCACGGTGATTAAATTACAGTGATGACATGCCCGCATTGACTTCTCTGCTATGAATTGTGGTATATGACAGGGTTTGTTGTGTAAAGCCTCTCAGGCTATTAGTTGTCTGAAATAATCTTGCAAGAAAAGGTTTAGTTTTTAATGATAGCATTCTAAGTATCAAAATGGAGCTGAGAAAGGAAAAAAAAAGTGGAATGAAGTAGAAAACTTATGATAGAACACCTTCTAATTACAATAACGCACTCCAGGGCTCAAATTATCAAATGATAATTTACACCTAGGTGATTTGACAGCACTCGGCCTTTGGCCTTCTGCCTAACAACACAATAGGCGTAAATCATTACCAAGCGATTCACACCCTGTCATGTCTTATTGCTTAATTAATTTGTCTAAAAGGCTTTCCATGAGAACTTAGAGCAAATGCCTCTGTTGTACATCTTTCATTGTGGGGGTCAGTACCTGCCCTCTCTGTCATTCTCAGCTCTCATTTCAGCCTGCTGTAGTTTAACAGCAAATTTTTGCTTTTTCCATGCAGTCATTTAAATGGATGTTTGCATTTTGTGCTCTCTTCTTTTAGGGGAGTTCATCAGTTGTTCAACGGCTGCTGTGGACCCATGGATGAAGGTTAAACTCACATGAGCTTAGGACTGCAGAGAGCCTAGAACTGATCTTATGGGTCACTGGAACATTGCACTCAAGCAGTTAAAATGTTATTTTTATTAACATATCAGTGTATGTTTATTCAAGCAGCAATATCAACCTCATATATAATCTTAGAACAAGTAAGGCTATATTGTTGAGGCAGACATTAAATATTTTGAATATAAATAATGTATAGTATACTCTTGCAATGATCCAATCCGAAGCCCTGGCACTGTTCTGGAGAATAATAAATCTAATGATACAAAAAAAGGAGTTAAACAAATTTATGGGGAATATAACTACTGATAGCCATTAGATAGGATTATCCAGCTGCAGTCTTGAGTCCTTAAATTGCTGATTGCTGAAAGCCAGAATGATTTTACAAAAGAAGTAACCCTGGAATTCATTTCTGACTCCTTTAGTAGGGAGGATGCTAGGTTAGATGAATCAAACATGCAGAAAGGCTTATTTACGTTCTTATGAATGCTGATAACCAGAATTTCCTAAGCAGTCTTTTCTGCTAGGAAAGAAAAAAAAATGACGAGAAATAGTCCATAAGCCTTTGCAATGAAAATAATTTTTCCAGGTGTTTGCTTAAGCCCTACCCAATTCCCTTCAAATGCTTCCTTTACCAAAATATTTTGCCTGTCCTGAGAACGAGGGAACAAACAATATGTGACCTGTCCTTGCATCCAGAATAGCCACTGTTGGAAGATATCCAGGATCTGGAATGATGAGCATGGTACAAAACTGAAGGTGGGAGCCATAAACATGTGACATTCGAGGCAAGGGAAAACCTGGAGATAGGAATTACATCTTTGAGTAAGCAATGGTCTCTCATGGAAAAGCACTACTGTGGTAAATTTGTCACCTAATTTCCCCTTGCTCTAAATGCTGGGAGATTAGTAAATTAAAAAAAAAAAAAAACAACAACCAATCAAACAAAAAATTCCCAAAAAATCAGAACACTTTTAGTGAGTGAAATGGCCTTGGCTCCAAAGCTGAAGTCCTTTAGCTGTTCTTGCAGCAGGCACGGTAGGGAGGGCCAGGAGGCCAACAACATTCCTCCAGCCCTTCTCAGAGGACAAATAATCATGAGCTGACTTCATGCCTGTTTAAATACTTGATCTATCTTTCTTTGACTGTCGCCTAGAACTAAAAAAATATTTCGTGATACCTTGGCTTGCTTTGATTTCACTTTACTGACTGTAATCTTTCCATGATGAGATCATTATTTCTCCCAGACATCTCCTGGCTGAAGACTGAGTGGGCTGGGAAGTGTCCTTAAACTATCTCAGGCTATAGAACACTCATTATTGGCCACATGAAGGCTTTTAATGTCTGTGCAGGTGAATGTAGAAATTTCTGTCCAAATAGCATTTGTATTCTCGGATACATGTGCGATTCTTATGTGAAATTTTATTTTGGGAAACCATCAATCTACCTCACACCTCTTCCTTGATTTTTAATGCTATTAATATAAGTAAGAAAGTGGTGATAGGAAGGAAAAAAAATAGACCCAAGACTACATTTAGCTTCCAAGAATCTTATTTCTCCTTATTGAATTTTACCTTTGAAAATGAAATTATGTACCTGCAACTTAACACCTGCAAACTACAGAAATTTACTTCACTTCTTTGACAACCTGAGAAGGAACATCTGGGAAAACCAAGCCAGAATGTGAGCAGTTGGAAATCTGGTTGCAAGAGAATATAAATAGTCCCTGTAAATAAAGTTTACAAATAAAGGCTATTTTCTGAGAATGTCCTTTACCAAAGGTACTTTCTTTCTAATTCTTAAAAATGGAACTGTCTCTTAACTCAAATTTCAGATGAAGATGTTCCAACAGATATTTCCTTTTTTTTTCTTGCTTATGTTACTTTGGCTTGTGTTCATTGCACCTTTCCACTTACCTGAGATTGAACTTCCAGATAAGACCACGATTTTATGATTTTATGACTATTTGTGTAACGGTAAAATCGAAATGGTGATGTCAGAATTTGGCTCTCCCCATTTCCAAGCATGTTGACTCTAATTATGTAAGGGTGTCTGGGATATAACCTCAGTTGGCTTTCAGCAGATCAAGGCTCACTTTTCTTGCAGCCTTTTGCTACAGAGCCACATGGAGCAAGAACAGCAGGTAAAATCCCCTCTTGATTCTGAAGATTTCTTGTTTACCATTTTGACAAATATTTTACTTATTTGGGAACCTCACGTCAGATAGCCAATTATATCAATGGTTTTAGCAACAGTCATCTTACAGTTTTTAAATCCTGTGCATGTGGTTCCTACAGTACAGGAGAACATGATTTGGAGGTGGCAGACAACTACACTTTCTGAGAAGCCAGGTGAGCAGGGCATGTATTTTACCACTAAATAACCTTAATAACCTTCCTGAGCACTCACCAGCCCAAGTGACCTGCTGTTCTCAAGTGAGGCTCCCAGGTTACCAAGATCATCCATCTAGCCTGAAGGAGGGCCAGACCATGTGAATACATAACACTGCACAGAACGTGCAGACAAACCCAACAGTGATGATTTCAAAGGCGGTTGTACAGAGATCTGGCTGTTCCTTTCATTCCTTTTATTTTTAAAAAATGAATTAAATCAGTGTCATTTCATCCTCTACAACTGTTGGAAAATACCCGTGAGTCTGGCTTATCAAGTTAAAAAGAAAATTAATGGAGACCACCCAGAATCTGTCCTTGGTTATCCAGGGCAACAGAGCTTTAATGAAAGATTTTATTTTTTCCCTGTTTTTGTCTTAAACTTTAAAAGGGAAGGAGAGCCCTTTAAGCGCATAGGCAGCTGCCCAGACACTAGCTTGCTCTGTCAGTCAGCTTGGCCCACACTCTCTGACTTCCCTTATCTTAATTCCAAACTCTTTAATAGTAATGTTGAGTACTCAAAACCCTAAGCCACTTTTGATCTTTTTATTTAAAAAAATAGCAGGTCTGGGTGGTTGGATTTTGAAGATGCATATATCTCCTGTTTGTGATTTACTTGTTCTTGACCTTAAAAAGTGTATTGGAAGGTACCATTAACTGCAGGAACTTGTTTATTTGACTTCTGAAACCCTGGTTCTTGCATGGATCAGCCTCATTGCTCCTGGCTTCTCAGAATGTTCTGAACATAAAGCAATAAATGCTTTTACCAGCTTTCTCTGGTAAAAGAAGCATCTCTGCTATTTGCCAACACGGTCTTTACAACAACAGCAGTGGCCATGTTCTTTATCTTGTTTCTGAATTCAGATTATCTTTATTTTGCAAACGTTCTGATTCAAACAGAGAAAAAAGGGAGTTAAAACAAAGAAGCCTACATTGAACCGTGGAATATGACAATCTGTTTAGGGAGACTCTCCTTTGATTTTTATTTGAGAACAAGGCTAAGTTTCTTCTTATTAGGCCAAATTTTACTGTCATTACACTTGGCAAGTTAATCAAAGGCAGTGAGACTGAAAACTGCAATTGAAATCCACAAGAGCGACATGGCACAGCCAGAAAGATTAGTTTGCAAATCCTCTGTAAAGACTATCCGCAGGACAGTGAACAGAATAGTTTTAACAGAAATTCTGGATTACAAAGGCACTTTAAGATTCATCAGCCCTTTGGAGCTCATTTCCTGCATTATGACCCAGGACACTTGACAGGTTACAAGGAAGCCTTGCAGACAATTCATGCAGCACGACCCAAATGTGACATGAAAGCTTAGCCTGACCTTGGAATCACGGCCTGGTCTCTGTCACCAGGACTGCCCTAGCTCTGCTCAGTTTTGATCGGAAGATTTATCCAAAAGTTCATGATAAATATTTTTCCTGCCCTTCCACTCTATTCTTTCTCTCTGTAGTTAATAGAATTGTAGAAATAGAAGCAGCAAAAGGTTCATCCGACACAAATGCTTTACAAGCACCTCTAAATTGTGATCATACCAAATTTGCATGCCTGCCATCTGCACAGAAACCCTGTCTTTGCTCCTGCAAAGCTGAATTGCTGAACTTCCAGTCTCTAGATCCGTACAGCCCTGCCCCACTGTTCTCTGTGTAAACACTGATGGTGAGGACAGCAGCAGCTGCGTGTGTCCATCCGAGGGCAGAATGCACTCTTAAGCTTTAATAATAATACTCGTGGCAATATGTAACATTTAAATAAGCCTTTTCATCTTCAAAGTCCTCTGCAGGCACACAAATTCACTCAGCATCTCTCTGGTGTGGCTATTATTAGCATAATTTTACAGAAGCAGTCAGGGGACAAAGAAAAACAATGAGATTTGCCCAGGGCAAGTCGTGGGATCACAAGCAGAGAGATTATTGTGAATTGGCATTACCTGGGAACTTCATTTAGAGACCATCAGAAAGAATAACATAGGAATACACATTCAAAGAACTACACAGAGTGCTGACGCTGTTTGTATGATGCTGCCCTTTCCTAAGAATTATAGATATATCCCAGCCATTAACCTAACAAGAGAAAAAGGTGGAAATTTTAACCAGAGAAAGCCATCCAGAATTCTCCTGTTGGCAATTCAGTGTTGCTCCGTGTATTGTGATGTAGATTTGATTGATTTGTTGCAGAGAAGTGCAGCACACTGCAGGGAATGTGAAACATCTCCTCCACAGCACATTGATTTAAAGCACACAGAGTTAAACTGGCAACAATCTAGAGGCTTCTGATCAAGCCACCCTTCTATAAATATATGATGAATCTTTTTATTTTTTAAGGGGTTTCATTTTCATGGGAGTAAATTCCTGTGCAAAAGCTGAAATGCAAAGGAGTATCAAAACTGTATTACAGTAGCTGAAATACTAATGCACTGTGTCCTGGACTGTACCTCCCTCAGACACATGACATGGTTTTGATCTAAGCTTTGGGGAATAATGTGGACAAAAAGCCTTTTCAAAAACAGAGAATAAAAATGGTCTTATTTGAAATTTGAGTATAACAGCTGAAAAAAGCACCACCCTCATCTTTATTAGCCTGCTATTCAATCCACATGAAGTGAAGACATTGTAACGCTGCTATTATCACCCCACTGGAAGTGGAGTGGGAATAAATGGAAAGAAACACATTACACACTGTCCAAGAGACCTGATCCTGGACTGCACTGAGCTTCTTATTCCAAGCCAGGAGTCCTTTTAGCTCTCCTTGACCTCAGTGAGAAATCTGGGCTCTCCAGAGCTAGTGCACAGTATTCTTTATTCTTACAACTCTAGGATAGGTGCACTGAAAAATACGTTTATATGACACAAAACGTATTTACTCGTTGTTTTGCTTTGTTCTTACATCTAAATGTAGTACCTCTGGCAACATAAATGTATGGCAGCTGAACATCATGTGAAATATAAAAATCCTGTCTCTTTTGTCCAGGATTTGTAAATTGTGTAAGGCTAAGAATATTCTGCAGGGAAAAAAGCACATTATCCTTTCAGAAGTGGATTTGCACTTGTATCTTCCTATTAAAACATTAACACACTCTTCTAAGTTCTTTATGGGAATAAATACAGAGTAGCCACAATATACGCCATCGGTATAATAATGACTGGAAATATATTGTTGGAGTTTTTTTTTCATAAGATACAACATCAAATGCTAGAAATCCTGTCATCCAGGGTGCTGTTGATTTTTCTCTTTTCCTTTATTTATAGGGGACAGCTATAGGCACACCACTCACTCTCTAATATTCCTACAGAAACAGCAACCATCTGGGTGCTGGGGTGGGTGCACCGAGCCCTAGGGTGCCTTTAGCCAGTTCACTTGGAATCTCGAGTCTGTCCTGTCCTATCACCCAGCAGCAATGGAACATTTGTTCCCCGAAGGGCCGGCACGCTGCCAGCAGCAGGTGTTAGGCTGTCCTCTGGGATGGAGGCAGCAGGCATGAGCACTGATGTGTGCCTATGACAAGATGTTGCAAATCTGCTCTCGTAGCGACGGTGACAGCATCTGGGACAGTGTTGTGAGTCACCATTCTGTAACCATTAAAAACCAGTTGCCATTCCTTTCATAATAATAAATTAAAATATCATTCCAAAGCGTGCTGGTCTCGGGAAGAAAATTAAAGAAGGCATGTAGGGATAAACACATGTGTGCACTGGCACACACGGCGTTACAGCGGGTGTTGTCCGACCGTGTTCAAGTGATTGTGTCTTAAATTAACAGGTACAGTTGATTGACAGGATAGGGTTGTGGTTACTATTCAGAATGTATTTTTAGATTTTCCTAAAGGAAACACAATCAAGCAGAAAATGCTTAAAAGTCAGTAAAAAAAGTTACTATCCTTTTAAACTAATGATTTTATTATTAATAGATAATCCTTACACAGTTGCATCTATTAAGCCCAGATTCCTAAGCAAACTCAGTTTTAAATTTTGTTTACATAAGCTGAAGTTGTGCTGCTCCTGCTTAAATGCAAAGCTAAGCAGGGTATGTGGCATTTGACAAGAAGAGGATTTATATAAATATCTGCATGGAAACAATAATAGTTTAGCAGTAGCTGCCTCTTTCCAAAATGTCTGTTTTGAAAATGCTTCCATAGATCTGTAGGCAGGTGCACAGATATTGTTTCCATGACCTCTTCCCACAGAGATCATATTCTTCTACTTCGGTTTATACTGGATTTGAATATGGATAAAGCACATTTTTAAAATTCGCCAACAAGCTATACAGCAAATATCCAAATAATGCCGTCCCTTGATTTCTCTGGAGTCTCGTTTCAGCCTGGCATGCTTGTCTTCTGAGTGATCTAAATCCAAGACCTCCCATCTTATTGACCTTTGCTGCTGATAATGCATGGAACTGTTGAACTCAGCGACTGGGCCTCCCTTTGACCACTGGTCATTTGCCAGCAAGGCCACTGCTTTCATTTGGGCTGAACCCAGCCCAGTCCAGATCAAAGGCAGAACTGCTGATGATGTCAGCAGAGCCAGGATGTCACCCTGGGCCTTGACACTTACAATGATCAGCATTATCGTGATGGAGGTTTATAAGCAGGGCTTAGAAACGTGAGGGGCTTCAGAAAGAGAGAACTCGCACAAAATCTGACGCAGCTTAGCCCAAGTGGTTTTTAGCATTTTAATGTTTCCCCTCCATTCATGCTCAGTCTACATTGGGTTAACAATTTGGGTGGTTTTTCACTGCTTTTCGTCCACCAAATAAGTATTTTTCCCACTTGTTTCCCCTTTAGTCTTTCCTGCAAGCCCCACATTTGTAGGTTTGGCCAGTAATATCCCAGGTACTGCTGAAGACCAGATACCTTGGCTATCTATCACCACATTTTAATGAAAAATAAGCTATTTCCTCAAAGATGGATTTTTAATTGGTTTCAAATGGTCCATCTCGTGGAAATACATTTTACTTTTGTCTTTTTTTCTTTAAATTCCCTGTTATTAAATTTAAAAAAAAATCAAAATTTGTTCTATATTACTTTTCCTCATAAATGGAATGTGTAAAACAGAATCAGGTGGGCTTTTTTGACAGTTTTGAAGAAAAGAATTTTTTTCTTTTTTTAGAACAGATTTGGTCAATAATTTGGAAAAAAAATGCAGAAAATATTGTAAATTACAAATCTTTTTCTTCTGGTCCTTTTCAAAATAAAAATGTCTTATTTCAGGAAATCAGCCTTTTTTTGGTTATGAATACTTTAGAATTTTCCTTCAGAACCTCAATCTACCATTAAAAATTTTACTTAAACCTGTAAGAAGACAAGACTCCCAAGAAATTTTAAGTGATATAAATAGGGAAAAAAAGGAAATAAGTAACATTTGAATGTTAAATTCGGAGACGATGCAGAGCACTTTTTTTTTTTAGCATTTATTTTGCAATGGAATTGAAAAATTGATCACTGAGTTATTTTTTGCTGCATATTGCAAATACAGGAAACCAGAAAGCTGCCTGTAGAGGCATGATCAAACAACTCCCCTCACCACACATTAAACTCCTCTGTTACCTGTAATACTACTACAAACTTCAAATCTAAGTCAGACATTGCTCTACAGTTATTACCACGTCTTCAGTATAAACACCCAGTAAGACAGAAAATAAACTTCCTTAAGAAAGGGGGGAGAGAAACAAAACCAGACAAAATGAAGTGCAGCTTTGAACCCCTAATAATTATTAAGGATTAACTGCTGGGTTTGTGTTTAGTGACATAACACCACCAAATTCAAAAGGTGCCAATTACATCACCCCCTTGACCTCTGCTAAAGCCTGGTGATGGGCATCTCTCAGGTCATGGCTCTTTTGATATTTTTAGGTGAACAATGAAGTTTCCTTCAGTCTCCCACATCTTTCACTCACCTGCTGTGTGTTTAAGATCAGATTTTCGAAGTCAGGCATGTGAATTTGTGCATGTACGTCTGCACACATCAACAATTGGAAACTCAGCCCCCGGTTAAAATGAAAAACACCCACCCAGAATCCTATTTCAATGTGAATTCTACCAGGGCCCCTGAGAAAGCTGAATCCTTTATTGAAATGTTTGACAAAGAAACCACATACTTTTCTGTTTTGATGCATTAGATAAGGATCTACTTTTTTTTTTCTTTTTTTTTAAGAAAAAAGCCTTTGCTGCAAATCAGCAGCATGAAGAATTAAAATATGAAAACAAAAGCGTATTATTTAAAGAACAGCCTGTTCCCTAAACTGTTACTGTGCTGGGTGCCAAACCACATTTTGTGATATATCATGTACAACCTCCTCTTGCATGTTTTACTGTTATGCTTTATACGACTTGGAGTGAGAAAACCCTGATAGTTCTGCCTTGGACTTACCACAGCCATCAAAGACAGGTCCACTCGCAGAGCTGAATCACAGCATGACAATTTCCTCCCGGGATGATGACTCTAAAAGGGGTGGAAAAGTGTTTGTTTATTTGGCGATATGTATGAAAATCTGAGTTAACTAGAAATGTGAATTTATAGTGTGTCTGTTCCCCTTCACAAAACACTTGGTGGTTGCAGAATGACAGTGACCTTGCTGCGAAGTGCAACTCACACAAAGCAGGGCCACTTCATTCTCACACAGCTCTAGAAATAGATGACAGTGACCTAAGCTTGGATGTGAACTTGCAGTATATAAACCATAATTACTGCTAGTGTACAAGCAAGCCTGTAGAGGTAAATGTGAAATAGTTTATTTTACACAGGGCTATGTTATATTTAATTTACAGCGGAGGAACAGCAAGCACACATGCAGTTCCTGCAGAGCAGCTCATCCCCACCAACTCCATCCTCAAATCTATGCTGGAATGTTTTGGTTACATGCCTCTACCCTCCATCACTACATTTGCACTAATCCATTATCAAAATTCATCCTGATTAATTTTCCAGGACACACCTGAGAGGACAAGCCTAACTTTCTGTACTGTGGTAGAGAGAAGGGTTCAGCAGCCTTTTATAAGTCTTGTTTGTAGCCTTTCACCAAACAGATGTCCCAGGGACACTCACAGGTTACAAAAAAGCAGGTCTGAGAGTTAGCAAGGGAAAAAAGGACTGGAGCTGGCTATGGAAAGGGTGTAAGTGGAGAAACCTGCAACTGGAAGCAAGTGGGGACAGCACGTGTAGAAGCTGCTGTTAACTGCTCTGTTAGCTCAGGTAGAGAGGTCCAAGCTGTGGCACAAAAGGTTCCAGACTCAGGAGTGACCCACAAGGATGTCACTGTGATGGAAGATCTATTTTCCACTTTATTTATGGTTCTTTTAGAAAGATGACAGGCAGGGACTATACTGAAATTATACATCTTTTAATGCCAAGGACTTGGAGGAAAAGAGATTACAGAATCGATGCTATTCCTTCAGTTGAAATTGAATTCTCTCTGTTCATATGCATTATATCTTTAATAACATAATTGTGTGGTATTTTTTCTACAAGCCTCTTGCCTTATTCCTTGCATAGTTCTGACCTATGCTGGGATGCACCGGAGTTAAATAGTGAAGTAGATTGCTCTGGATCTCCACATATTGAGAAACTAGTTAATAAATGAGGTGGAGATTCTTGGGAGTTATAGGAAAGTTAAATCCACTTTAGACTGAGGTCTGGATTCTCTAAATGCTATTGATAAAGTCATCATGTGGTGGTAGGCAAATCATGTAGCCAGTGATATATGGTCACTTCTATGTATCTCACTTTTAGAGAACCCAAACTGATACTCAAGTGTTAGAAACACTGAAGTGCTGAACTAGCTGAAGGTGAGGATGTAAAGGGCCATGCCAGGAACATATAAAGTTTAACTTGGTATTCCCATAAACATTTACAGTAAACTCATGTATCAATAAAAAAGAAGTATCAACTATGGGTATATTGAAAATACGGGATTTTTTTAGACACACGGAAAATAGAAAGTAGCCTGAATCAAAAATTCTTTATACATATTATTACTGTGAATTCAGTGGATTCCAAGGAACAAAATGATTGAATTTAACAACTCACTAATGTCACTCAGGTGATCCAACAGCTGCAGATTTTTACTTTGCTGCATTTTAAAAAAATAATAGTCGCAAGAACATATTTTCTGTAGTTAGCCCCGAATTAGTGTATTAATGTAAGGATCTAGTGATAAGTATTCTAAAATAATTATAACATTAGGATTTTTTTTCTGCTTTCTGTACATCATTTCCCTTCACCTTCTGGTGGTATAACAAAAATAAATTAAATCTTGTTTGTAACACACGTAAATGTGACTGTAAAAAGCGCTGTAAAAAGCTGAAGAGGAAATTAATAACTCAGGGCAGTAAACAAGGCCTGGGACCACACATTGAACTGTGAGGAAAAACAGAAGCTTTTCTGTCCCATCTATCATATATGTGAATAAAAACCCACACAGTCGAGTAAACGTAGTATAATGCATACACAGAACTTGTGCAGTCTTAATTTCAGCTTTCTAATGTTTCAATCTTTGAAGTCCTCAGTCCTTTTAACATTCCTTAAATGTTATTTCACTGTAATTACTGTGTTTGTAATGAGAGATTTGTTTTCCCAAATGGAGTTATTCGCTATCAGTCCAGTGAGGCTCTGGGAAAGGGACAAAAGGTTGTGGCTTACCTGGTCAAATCCCTTGCACAGGTGGCAGATAATTCTGAACAAACTGGAAGATTTTTCCTCAAAATCTTTCATTCCAGAAGGGAGAAGTCTTCACCTGTAGGAAAACGCAGAAAAGAGCCACCCTGACTGTTTATTCCTGAGTTTATTCTGGGATGTGCTGCCCAATCCCTTACCTTGGGCAGGGCTGTGGTGGAACACATCCCAGCCCATGAGGGAGGCAAGTGTGCATTGCACCAATGTGGATGAGCAAAACCTTATGGTTTATGAGGCGGCTTTGGTGAACCGTGTTTATATTACGGCTGGGCAAAGGTGCAAGCTTTGTGCTTTTTTTTTTTTCCCTAAAAAGGGAAAACCACAGAAAGAAACGGAGATGAAAAGGAAACAAGTAAACAAATGTGGTTTTACAGAAACTGAGGGACAATTTATCCTCAGCACAGCAAGCAAAAACTTGGAAAACATTTGGAAAAGTCAGAAAACAAGTTAAAGTTGGTTGGCAGACTCTGACAGAGCTGACAGCTAAAACTACCCCTGGCATGTTGACAACAGTGTGGCATCAATCTGTGTGTAACAACCTATCCTTGAAAAACTCCATCCTGGATTTAAGCTAGCACTTCCTAACCTTTTCTCTTCCCAGCATCCAAGCTGCGGTGTGGAAAAAGTTTTCAGACATGACTTTTAACTCGTTCATGGACAGCGGCCGGCTCCCTCCCTCAGGCCGCCCTCATGGCGGCCGCCTCGGCCGCGCTCCCTCACGGCCTCCTGTCCCTCTGTCCCGCCTCGCTGGTCGGCACAAACACCCCTCACCAGCTCCCTGCTCACCCCTCACCTGTGGTCTCGCACCTACTCCACATTCCCACTTTCTTTCTCCAGAACGTGTCTCTGTTTCCTAAAGCGAGGCCGTGGTGGGAAGACGAGGAACATTTTGGCGGGAAGATGAGGAACGCGGCTGCCCTCACGCAACCCGCGCCACCGTAGCCTGCGTGCTGCATGAGGGGGCTCTGAGCACGCTACTAACCGCAAGGTTATTACTTATTCCTGCAAGACAAAATGGCCTCGAGTTGCTCCAGGTAAGGTTTAGATTGGATATTAGGGAAACTTTCTTCATGGGAAGTGTCGTCCAGCTGTGGCACAGACTGCCCAGAGCAGCAGTGGAGTCCTCATCCCTGGATGGATTTAAAAGATGTATGGATGTGGCAGTCGGGGAGGTGGTTTAGTGGTGGCCTTGGCAGTGCTGAGGGAACATTTGGGTTTGATGGTCTGAGAGTGCTTTTCCTATCTCAATGACTCAACGATTTTATGTTTCTGAAGTAGGAAGTAGAAAGAGGTCACAGTAGAGCTGAGGCCCAGCAGCAGCTGGGTTGCACAGGGGTTTGAGACACAGACCTCCACATCAGGTTACATGGCTGTCTGTTGTTGCATGAAGGCATAGAAATGAATGCCATGGCACTGCTTCCAGGGAAATCTGCAGCCACTATTCAACTATCCAAATCCACTATTTGCTGGCAATGGCCCAGGCATCCATCCCTATACAGCTGAAAGGATGTGCTCAGCCTCTTAAGCTACCAACTATCAGATCTCACCTGAGCTGTGGTGGTAACAATAGGCACAACCAGCTTGAACTACCTGCAGCTTCCATCTCAGGAAAAGTTGGTTTCAAAGGTTGTTTTCACCCAACAATCTCACATACTGCCATATAGGATGCCACGGAAGTTCTTTCCACGTTATTACTACACCTTAAAAATAGCCTCCTGTTTCGAGATCCTTTGGTGTTCTCAGATTATCTGTATTTATACAGTTCTTATGGTCCTATGATCCCTACGTGTTTAGCTGGATGATACACAGATAGCCTGAGTTGTCAGTCACTATCCATCGCTCGGGAGCCTCACCTCACTCCTATAGACATCTTTATATAATATCCCCGGGGGATTCAACTCAAACACCTCAAATACACTAAAGACATCTGTATGTAAGATGTCTGCTTGTATGAGAATGCAGGCAAAGGTTGCCCTGCACAGCTCATATGCAGGCTATAATGACCATATAATTCTCATTATAAAAGAAAGCTGTGCTTTCTCACTCGTGCTATGCCTAGCTATCATTTGCTGCCGCATGCCACGTTGAGGTTGATACTTAGCAACTGATAGGGGGGGGAAATGAATTGCTAACATCTGTTTTATCATTTTTTGATGAATGAAAACCCAAACAGAGACCTTAGTTGTGCACAGATCACTCAAAACAATGAGATTTACACAGACTTCATGTCACCGTGTGTTGCATTTGTAGCAAACAACTTAACAAATGATTTTAGTGAGAGTGCTAAAAGAAAAAAAAGCTCATATTTACTGTCACATAGACAACCTTTCATCCAGCCCAGTGTATTTCAGCCTTTGGACACTTGGCTGTTGTGTCACTGGTCACTGAATTTCACTTACTGAGGTATCTATCAGAAAAAACTAAGATTACTTTTCTTTCATATTTCTCATGTGCTACAGCCATGTGAATAGTGGGTCTGTTTGGTTCCCAACTGCAAAAACAAATAAAAATTCCATCTTTAACACTTAAGAAGCTGTCTATTTTTAGTTTGGTTTCCTATGGAAACAAGGCATCTGTGATCAGGCTGTCTCTGTGCATGTATCTGTCCTTGTGTACCCCCTAATAATTTTTGAATCTAGTGGCCTTTTCCAATCAAGTGTGATGAAATGACAGAATTTTTGAGGTATCTGGGTTCTAACAAATTTCCTAAAAAATAAGGGGCCAGGTGAATGAACAAAAAATGTTGATGTTGCCCAGCTGAGGGAAAGCTGCAGCATGAACTTGCATCTTATGAGTCTCCAGAGAATCCATGGAGGTGAGAGCTGCAGTAAATAACACGGCTATACAGAAAAGCTTCAGTCCAAGGTCGTGCTTTCATGCACCTCAAATTCATAAAAAACCCAGATTTAATGCATTCCACTCCTCACACAATTATTTGTTTAATATTTGCAGAGGTCTCCCTTCACTTCTCAGTCAGAAGATTAGAATTCTCCCTTTTCCCCACAAGCACCAAAGAATCCAGTCCCAGATGTTTTTAAATTTGACCTGTCCTTTGTGTCAGAGGATCAGGATCATGTGATAGTAGGCTATGAAATTAAAGTTCCCCAAATGGTGTAGACTTGCTTCAGGGAATGCCTGGAAGTAAGATGTCTTTGGGAATTAACCTGCAAGAAGAAGAAAATAATGTAGGATTCAGCTCTCCTTTTTAAGTGGATACTTAAAATATATGAACAAATCAGGAAATAAGTGTTAAAGATGTGTTGTTTTGGGGAGAACGAAGAGAAGAAATGGGAGCAGTAGCACAGCATGATGCTGAATAGACTTTGGCATGGAAGAGTTTCTACCTTAAAATTATCTTGTTCCTTTTTAGATTAATCCATCCCTTGCTCTGTCTTCATTCTTCTCAATATTGCCCAGAGCTGGAAAACAGGCAGCTGAAAGAAGTGTCTTTTGGGGTAAGGAAACTGGAACAGATGCTGAGTGGTTACTGTACATGTGTAAAGCTGACTTAGATTGCAGGTTAAAGATGTTACAGCTGACTCTGGAACTGGAGTCACTGAGGCAAGAAGGGAAAGACCCTCCTCCCTCTCCATGAGCTGGATCTGAATCTGTACAGCTACACTCCTGCAGCTTCGCATCCAAATTAATGAGCTCTGTCCCCAAGGCAGAGCTGCGTGTGGATCTGTGCTGTGTGAATTAGTTGTGTTGTGTAGAGACTTTCTGGCCCGAAATGGGGCTCTCTGCACTGTTCTCTGCTGTACAATGAAGCACATATGAGATGTCTGATGAGCTTCGGGTGTGGAGAGTGAGTTACTGAGGCTGGAAAACTGGGGAGAGCTGCAGCTCCTACTTTCCCTGGAGAACAAATGTTTTTCAAAGCCTGCTAAGTTCTGCAGAGAAATTTCAGCTGATTTGTAGCTCTTTTCCACTTTCTAGGTGGATAAGAACTCAACATCCTGGGAGACAAATAAGGACTCAACACCTGGGAGACAAATAGGCTTTTCAGTACGGAAACAGTCTTTCTAACAAAAAATATCCTGGCTGTAGAGATGCTTCCCTACAGCTCTGACCTCTTGCATTGTTTTGGTCATAGAACTTCAGGT
This sequence comes from Melanocharis versteri, assembly GCA_013397845.1. Lineage (NCBI taxonomy): Eukaryota > Metazoa > Chordata > Aves > Passeriformes > Melanocharitidae > Melanocharis > Melanocharis versteri. The sequence continues at coordinate 448,573 of VZTG01001433.1, forward strand.
GGATGGAGATGATGAGGATATTTATCCTGATCATAGTGGTCTGAGGAGGAGGTCTCACAAATAAACATTTTGGATTTTCCCCTGAGTAATATTGCAATTGCCATTTCTACCACTAGCAGTCTGCTGTTACTTCACCCTGCTCTGTGTAATGTGCTACCAAAATCAGTTCTGCTGCTTGTTTGCCATTGGATGGATGCTACAATTAAAGGCTTCCTAATTTCTGATCTTTTATATGGAACAATAACGAAAGTATTTGAAAAATAAAAATAGGCAGACATATTTTTGAGACTATTTGCCTGACACTGAAAGTGAATGTCTTCTGGTTGTATAGGTTTTTTCTTTCCTATTTCTACAACACTTACCATAATTCATTTAAAAATAAGAGTTTAGAAAGCAGTGGGTATAATTAATGTATTGATCTAGTTTTCCATTATGTTGTTAGCACAGGTGAAAAATGTGCTTTTGATGAAATTGTTGATTAAAACTACCAAAAAATCCATTATACCTAGCTTACTTTTCCTTACCTAATGAAGCAGATGGATATAAAATAAGGGAAGGCCATATTGACCTTTACTAGAAATATATATGGCACATAACTTGATACCTATAAGATAATTAATATTAATCTGACCTTTTTAGTTTCTGGGCTACAGTGCTGTTACTAATAGCAGCTACATAATGTGTTGTATGTTTTCACTGAAGAGGTCACACACTGGCCAAGAGCAGGAAAATGTGGATTTGCTGGAGCTGTTCTCAGCATCCCCTTGATTCAGGGAAGGGAGGAGGAACAACTCCATCTTCCTTCCCAACCCTCTCGTACACCTTGGCAAGTCAGGAAAGTTCAGAGGGCTGATTCTGTGGGCATGATGCTTTAAAGATGAATTATTTCAGTCACCAGACTGCTGATCAGCATGAGAAAGTGCAGAAACAGTTACAGCAGGATACTGGAGGGTTTCAGCAGGGCAGTCCCAGTCCTGTGCTGGTCTCTGCCCCTGAGCAGGCACCATCAGCATTTTGGGTTTGCCCAGCACCTAATATGATCACACAGCAATGCTATTTTCCATGATAAGATAGCTATGTGAGTATGTGACTGTGGCTTGCCTAGCATGGGATTACTCAAAAATGGCTTTTGCTTTCAAAATTCGGATCAACCCTAGGTCAAAATAACTTAAGTATAGACAATCCTAAAACAAATACAGGGCACTCTGTAATTGGCTATAAAGGAATGTTGCATTCACAAACATTTTTTATAACTATTAAGTCAGTGATTGGACTTTCTTTAGATTAAAAAAAATCCTGTTTATTTGCTGCATTATTTAACAGCAGCTGTTCTTCATATTTTCCTAGCAATACAAGTTGTGCCTCAGTTTCTCCATGGTCATTTGTTTAATATTAATATTTTTATCCCCAGTAGAACTAGAGGATCTTTAAGGTCCCTTCCAACCCAAACTATTCTATGATTCTATGGTTCTATGGTTCTATTAAATTAGAATTATTTTTTTTTTCTGGAAAAACTGAAGATTTCAAAGCAAAATCCCATTCTCTTTGGTTTGGGTCAAGTGAAGAACTTTACAGCCAAGCCAGTACACTCAGTACTGCCTCTGTTCACGCCTCTCAAAGATCATGGTCTCTTGGAGGGTATTTATTGGTCACCCACAGTCCAAGGTGCCCTCTGAGAGCAAACTCGCAACGATATGTGGAAAAATATTTCATTTGCATTGGATATTCCTAGCTGCTACCTGAAGCAGTCCTGCTACTACATATCTCTGCATCAAAATACTCTCCAAATGTCAAAATAAATGGGTGGAGATGCAGATAAATCCCTTTCCTGCCCTCGTTCAAAGCCTGTCCAGCTTTCCCAGCCATCCAAGCGCTGCCCTGTTTGCTGCGTTTCCACCACGCTGCTTTGTTTTCCCGTGGCATCCCTCTGCTCCGTGCTGTGAGTGCCACACAGCTGACCCTCGACACTTCTGCACATGCAGAGTGCTGCATAATAACACAAGAAGGCTCCACATTTCCGAAACGAGCTGGATTTTTCAGTAGGAGCACTGGTTAGCACTGAGCTGGGACTGCAGCCGGCGCTCCAGCCATTCTCATTCAGGCTGAATCCTTGGGTGCCTTCACTCCCGCAACCCCTGCTCCTCCCTTCAAATTGTAGACAGGCTGTTAGCAGCAGTTGTCTGCCTGCTACAGAGACCAAATGGAAAGGCTCCCCTTTCTCAGGATCACCACCTATAACGAGTTTCTCAGCTTCCAATTTCTTCCCTGTTTTTTATTTGACTGCACTGTGGTGAATTACTCTTCACTCCTTTCCAGGTTCTGTGACTTCTCCCTAAATGTCCTGCTAAATTCTCCCCTTTTTTACCACTCCCTTCTCTTTCTTATGGACACTTCCACTGTAGACTTTTTCCCACTTCCAGTTTCTTGCTTGTTATCATCTGCCTGTTTCCTACTTTGCCTGGCTTTCATCCTACAGGATTCTGATCCCCCTGGGATCAAGAACATTGCTCTTCTCTCAGTTCCTGGCCTATATGTATACATACATACACACAAATATATATGCTTTTATATATATTCCCAAGACTAGATTGCACGCAAAATGTGTATACTGGATCAATAAATAAAATATTTTAAGAATATTTTTATATTTCTGACTCTTTACAGTCAGCAGCATAACCATCTCTTGTTTTAAAGATGCTTGCAACTCTTTTTCCGGCTAATATAAATAATGTAAATAATTCATGTATTTGTTAATGATAAATATTCATATTTTGTTTGAACCAGACAGTGGTCATCTAGGTTAAATTAAACTGCTTTGGATTCAACAGCTGGCAATCTCCCATGCCAAATAAGGGATTTTAGTCATACTTTATTTAGAGTATAGAACTACCAGAAATGGAAGGTGAGGTGGAAAGGAAATGGACTCTCTTATCCAAACATATAACACATCTGTCTATTGACTGTATTTTCTTCAGACTTGGCTACAAGCAAACATGTTTATTCTGGAACAGACTAAATGGGTGCTGGAAGGGAGAATACAGTTAGCATACTTTATGAGCATAGATAGCTGTGTCAGGGTCTCTTATTGCTTTTGGAGGTCAATTCTTAGTGAGTTGCATTCCTTTTGCCAGAGGAAGCTTAGTAATTTGGGGAACCGTTTGAAAAAAATCAAACAAAACGGTAAAAAAAGATGAATGAAATAGAAATCTACTCCCCAAAGTAACAAATATCTTTTTGTAATATTATTGAACTTGTAAGCTGCATTCTCATTTGTCCAAAGTTTTCATCATTACACATAAACAGGAGTTTCATAAGCGTGGAGGAGGAGTGAATTTTAGCTGTGGCAGAGACTTACGGATTCTGCTTTGAAATTCGGGAATATGATGGTTTCCATCCTTTCTGTTCCAATTAATTGTGAAAATACGGGGCCATTGTGGGGGAAAAGCGTTCACGTTTTCTTTCTGTGTTTCCTTGGTGCTTGTCCACCTTCCCAAATTGTAAAAAGGGCTACTGGGCAGAAGGGCTGGGAGCTGATGTACATTTTCTTGCTCAGAAAGTTGGAGTGCACGTTGCTGGAACTGTTCTGAGCACTCTATGTAAACCATAAAAATTCAAGAGTCAGAAGCAAATTGTGCTTCCTGATCAGATGAGGTAGGATCACCAATCTTTAGTAAGTCTCAGGTAGGAGCTCTGCAGAACAGGATAGAGAGATTTCTCCAAACAATTGCTCAAATGATGTATATATCTTCATGAGGAAAAAAAATTAATTTTTAAGCCAGTCTGAGCTAAACCGTGTTAAAATCCTTCTGTTGTATTTCACATGCATTATCTATTTGGGGTTAATAATGTGCTTACACCTGGGAGTTAGCTAGATTCCATATATGGAATCTATATGTACCCCATCGTGGTTCTGATTCATGGGTTAAATACACAGTGTGTGTCTTTCTGTTCACAGTAGGCTATTCTGGACTGGGCCTTTAAAGTATGAATGTAATTTCAAAGGTCAGTGGTTTAGGGAGTCAAATTATTTTGTGAGTTTTTTCTGATTTCCAAAAGAGCTGCAGATAAGATTAATGAGATGCTTGGGGTCACAATTCAGGGGGAATGAAGTGGGAAGAGCTTCAGGTCAGTGGGTTCCCTGAGAGGATTCCCCAGTTTGCTGCCAGCAGCCTTGTAAGTCCCAGAGACATTAATAAACCCTTTGTGTTGTTATTTTTGCTTGTTTCTGTATTCTTTCCAGCATTCAGCAGGATTTAGGGCAAATAGGATGTGCCAGTAATGGGAAGCAAACACTGAGATGGCCAATGGAAATATTCTTCTTCTTATGCATGCTCCCCATAAAACATGTGCAGGTGGGCCGTCTGGAATCACAGCCATGACTCTGCCTGGTGTTATTTCCTCATTTGTTGTTTTCTCCATCTGCTCATTTATTTTCCTGGTTATGGTCTTCTTCTCTCTGTCTCCATTTCCCCCTGCTCATTTGTATAAGTAGAAATATCCTTCCCTCCAGCAACTGTGTAATGTGCTTTCCCTTTTATGTATATATTTGGCTTGCAAATAGGTAGTTTAAAAAGCCGAGACAAGACAGAGAAGCCATGATCAAATTCCAGCAGAATCTTCGTGTGCTTAGACTACATTCCTGCATTTTTTTTCCAAATAAATATTTTTGGCCATGGCACATCACAGTCTAAACACATGGTGATGAAGCTTTACTCAGGACAGGTTATGTGGGAGATGAGACTGAAGCAGAGAACGCAAGGCACAATAAATGCAGGCTCTGCCACCACCTCACTTGGGCACAGCAAGGATGGGAACCGCTGGGCTCGCTGAGCAAAAAAGGGTGCTTTGCAAAATGTATGGATTCTGTCTGGCTGCCCAAAAGGAAGGGTGGCCTTTGTTTGTGATGGCTGCCAGTTGTGTGGTGCTTAGCCAAGGAGAACTGCAAAGAATCGGAAATCTAACCTACCATTCTTTCCTGGGTTGTGAAGATATTGGTTCTGACCTCTTGGATGGCATAAATCATGAGGAAATTAATGGATTAATTAAAGGAGCACACGGAGGGGGGGCAGCCTCTTTTCTGTCAGATGGCAGTGAGGGCTACTGTACTCTCAGCTCCCTGCTAAATCTGCCCTTTCACAAAAGCATGTGAGTGTGATATTATAATGTGTTATTGTGATTTTCAGCTACCCTTTCTGCCTGGAAGTGAATTTTGATCTGCAGCACCGGGGAGCTGCTGGAGCCTGGTGGGTGATGGTTGCTGGTAGTGTGGGATGAACTGTTTTGTCTGCTAAAACTTACAGGTTTTGACAATTATTTCAGGATTTCCCCCCAGAAAAGGATTCTGAGCTTTTACACAGACTCACTGTCTGACCTCTGGCCACCTCAGTCACCTTTCTACACCTCTCTCTCATCTGTCCCATCTGTTTGGGCTTTAAGCTCTTGAGAGCAGCCATTGTCTCTTCAAGTGTATTTATTTTGTACAGTACCTAGCGCTGCAGGGCTCCTGCTCGGTTGGAACCACTGGGTGTGACTGCAATGTAAATACTGAGTAATAATAATAGCATATGTGGGGGTGTAGAAACAGGGAGAGAGAGAAAAATATTTTCCCCATTCTTGTCTGCTTTTTGTTGTTGTTCTATTTCCTATTCACAGAAAGCATACAATACTGATTAATGAAAAATTTCTGGCTCCAGTTCAGTATCTGGCTTCAGTACATTTGCTATTTGATATCTGAGATATGTACAACATGTTCACAGTGAATTCTCCAACTGAAAACAGTAGAGTTCAAACCAAGTCAATTAATTCACAGAGTGAATGGATTCAAGCCCAGATTCTCGTGCCTTGTGGAGGCCTCTTTGAGTCTCCTGCCAAAAGATATCTGTTTATAAATGCAGTAAACGTAACTATTTGATACTTATAGCTCTTACAGCCTTATGTGATTTTTTTTCCTTGTTATGGCTGATCTCTGATAATTGAGTTACATTTTGCAGACATTTCAGGCATTCTCTGTCTCTCTGTGCTTTCTTCCCCCCCTGGCGCTACGGCTCAGCCAGTGCTTTGGACGGTTTCACATTTCCTTTCTCTTTGTTGCCTTGGATATTCTGCTGAAGTAAGGCATAACAAAACTGTATCCAAAATCCATACGTACTTATAGCCAGGCTCCCTCCTGAACCTGCTTTGTGGCTCTTGCATGAGAAACTTTACCATTTCTGCGGAAGGAGAGGAGAGATAAAACCTCACAATGGAAACGATTGTTGTGTTCTGCACTGATGGTCCAAGAACATTAATAATAGATCTTTGTTGAGCAGTATCTCTCATCCCTAACACTCATGCATTTAATCAAGTGATGTATATAGTACAGTAGGCATTTTTGAAAAACATTCATCACTTATGTGGAATATATCAGGTAACATTATAAAACCAAATAGAACAAAAAAAAATTGTGGGGAACAGCTTTATCTATGTGAAAAATTGAAATAAAACAATGGAGAGTAGAAATCTGGGCAGGACATATAGGCTAGCACTTTTTTTCTAAAAGGAAACCTTCAGGATTTCTTTCTTTTGTTCCTTAAATATTGTTTTTGTCCATTTTTCTGCCTCCAATTAAGAGTACCCCAGAGTTCTTTTTATTTGTGCTTTCCTCTCTTTTCTTCATATCCCTCACCCATTTTTTAACCTGTCCATTCAGCACATTCACCTGCTGTCTTTACACCCACTGTTTTCTGAAATTCTGCTTCTGAACTGTTTCTGACCATACATCTCAGAATATGCATGAGTTTTCCTGGATGTTTTGCTATAACTGAAATGCTTTACAGACAGAAGTTAACTCCTAACATATCCTTAATGTTTCTCTCATCCCATTTGTTGTTTATGATCTCTGGCTGCACCACTCTTCCCTTGCAGCTCCGGTCTGCAGCCTGTGATGGTCAGGTTTGACCCATTTCAGTCTCTGGCCCAGAAAACAAGGAATTAACTCCCTTCTTTCTCCTGGATCATCCATTTGGCCATAGAATCACAGAGTCACTGAGGCTGGAAAAGCCCTCCAAGTTCATTGAGTCCAACCAGTAACCCAGCACTGCCCAGGCCACCACTAACCCATGTCCCCAAACACAACATCTGCTTGACTTTTAATCTCTTCAGGGATGGGGACTCCACCACTGCTCTGTGCAGTTGGTGCGAGGGCTGGACACCCCTTTTGGTGAGAAAATTTTCCCTAATACCCAACCCAAATCTCCCCTGTGGGACTTAAGGCTTCTTCCTCTTGTCCTGTCCCCTGTTCCCTGGGAGCAGAGTCCCATCCCTACTGCTGCACCCTCTTGTCAGGGAGTTTTGGAGAGTGAGGAGGTTCCCCCTAAGGTTCCCTCCTTTTTTCCAACCTAAACAACTCCAGCTCTCTCAGCCGGTCCAAATAAATGACACCAGTAAAGATTATTTTTCTTGCCTATTCTAATACTTATCCTATTTTACCTCATCATCCCTACTATTTCTTTAGTCTCTTGGTTCCTTTCTTAACTTCATCCCTACTACGTTCTTATGCGTTTTGCTCCAGTACCCACCCACCCCTGCCCCTCCATGGCACCTGGCAAAGCTGCTCGTGAAACAGTATTTCACATGAACAGCTCTGGCTTTTTTATATATACATATTATAATTTTATAAATATAATATCAGGCACAGCACACTGAGTGCCATTGTCTTCTTCCGGTCCTCAAGTTTCACCTCTATGACAAAAACAAAATAAAATCAATCAGTGAAAGAGACTTGGAGAGGGAGGAATGATTAATAATTTCCATATTTTTAAAGTACATTGAAATTGTACACACCATTATACTACTCCCCTATCTCCCCAAGTTCTATGTACCATTTCTATTCTGAAGAGCAGGAGTTGTTTCTTTCTGTGTATTTCTGCAGCACCCAGCACAATGAAGTCCCATCCTCCTACATTACCACAAATGCTGCTGAGAAGCAGCTGTAACATGTGTGAACTTCCTAACGCTGTGTTGGAGCATCAGAATGTTTAATTTAGCTGCCTAACAAGAGGTAACATGAAGCTGGTACAATATCAAATGAATATATATTGTTCTCAATATTTTTAGATGAGGAATTAGAAGACAGTTTGTAGCTGCCAGAAGTTCTGGAATGGCCTCACCAAAAGAATACAGTTTCAAGAGCAACTTTAATGAATTAATGAATGAGACTGTAAAACAGGATAATGGCAACCTTCAAACCACTGTTTCTGATCATGTCATCTGGGCTGTTTTGATTTGTTGGTTCATTATTCACAAAAGGGTGGTGAAAAGAGATTTGAACGAGTTCTGTAGTATTTGTGTGGTGTTTAACTAATTCCATGCTTTAGGGCTTCTATTTTCCTCTAAAGTGATAGGAACTGGCTAGATACAAGAGGCAGTGTGTAGTAGTCTGGCTGCAGGTAGAATTGCTTTTTGTAAAGATGTTTTCCTGTTTCCCATGGAGCATCTTGGGCTGGAGCTGTCAAGAGAAGGGCAACAAAGCCAGTGAAGGGTTTGGAACATAAGTCCTATGAGGAGTGGCTGAGGGAGCTGGGGGGGCTCAGCCTGGAGAAAAGGAGGCTCAGGGAGGACCTTCCTTCTCTCTATGGCTCCCTGACAGGAGGGTGTAGCTGTGGGGGCTACACCCCCACAGGGCTATGGGCTACACCTCAGGCTCTGCTTCAGGGAACAAGGGACAGGATAAGGGAAAATGGCCTCAAGTTGCGCCAGGGGAGATTTGGGTTGGATATTAGGAAAAATTTATTCTCTGAAAGAGTGGTTAAGCACTAGAACAGGCTCCTCGTGGAATCAGAGGAGTCACCATTCTTGGAAGTGTTCAAAAAATCAGTGAGTGTGGCACTTCATGATATGGCAATGGGCATGGTGGCACTCGGTCAAAAGTGATGATGACCTTGGAGGTGTTTTCTAATCTTAATGATCCTATGATACTATGATCTTAATTTCCTGGATCGACTGGTGGGTTTAGCTGCATATGCTCAGCTCAGGGAATCTGGAGAGCCTCCTGTTCCCAGCCACAGCAGATAGCTTTCCATTCTTCTGCAGCAAAGAACCTGAGCTGAGATGCACTTTGTGCCACATGACCTGCTGTCTGTCCTGGCTCCAGGGTCTGTGCTGGGGTTATCCAAAGGCTGGGAAGCACTGAGGGATGAAGCCTTTCCCAGCAGATCCCGTTGCCATCTCCTGCCCACGTACAGGAGTGCCCGGGCTGCTCCTGGCAGATGCTGCTCAGCCACTGGGATCCCTGCACAGGGTGCTCCAACCTTCAGCAGGCAGTGACTGCTGTCAGCACTACCATGCTGAGCTGTTATTTGTGGTATATTTCGATAAGGAAAGATAGGAAATGTGTCAAAACTTAAATCATTTCACATTGTAAACTGTTGAACTGCTTTAATTCTACAATAGTTCTGCTTCTTTCAGTTTATTTAAGTTCAGTCACAGCTAGAAAATCAGTTCCTCAGTATTTTTGCAACTGCAAGTAAACCTTGCCAGCAGTAAAAAGAGGTGAAAAGGTGAAGGGTTGAAACAGTAAAGCCTAGAAAATAATGAAATGTCAGCATTACTGGGCTGGTAGATCCCTAGAAAACCAGCAAAAAGTAAAACCAATAATGTTAAACAGCCAGGAACAGCAAATCTAAGAAGGCTTTTGGACTCAGGGACAGTCCTCTGTCACAAGCAAATCCTAGGAGGGTGAAGGAAGACTTTTGTTAGAAAGTCAGAGAAGTCAAGAACAAATCTTTCTTCTATTTCGCTCCTAGGAGCATTTATCCAAGTTATTATTCTATATCTGCTTCACCTTGTCTTCAGGAACTCTGAATTTTATCCTGAGACAAAACCTTATGTGCACCAATTTAAAAAAGGCATCCAACCAATTCTTCACTGCGCTTACCCTGCATAATATATACCTATATATAAACAGAATTTCACTCCAGTATAGGTTATCTGTAGTAGAAAGCACTCACATAGCAAGCTATGGTTTCCCTCCTCTGTCTTAGGAAAGTACCTGTTTCACATGGTCAGGGCATCCCGTCCCATACTGTGGACACTGTCTGGCTGAAAACATGTGAAACCAAATATCTCATCATCAACCTCTAAACGAAACAGGTTTTCAGAAAACTTTTCAACAATTTCAAATAAACTAAGTGTGTTGACAGAAAAGTTCTGAGCAGGAAGAAGAAAGTCTAAGTTAACGCATTTTAAGCTATGAATAAATCATTACTTCAGAAATGGCTTCTGTCGTGCTACAGGTTTGATGTCTCCCCCCCTAAACTTTACTCATACCTTCTCTTGCTTTCATCCTGATGATTATAATTTCCCTTGGGATGTCTGCTCCCAGACATGCATATCCAAACAACCACATTTACTCCAGTTTCTCCCAGAGCCTCTCTTCCTTTCAGCCTAGAGCTCCAAAATGCTATTGCATTTGAACCTCCATAAAATGTCTCTGTCCAGCTGTGTCCTGGACAATTCAGCCTCTTCTGTTCTCACTCATCTCTTTCCAACCCTTTATTTGAATCTTTTTTTGCCCATCGTTTTATTTAAAATTTCTGTCTCTCCTCATTATGTATTAGTGTCTTCTGTTGTGTTTATATTCAGGTAATTTAAATTTGTCTCTTCTTTTCTCTTTTCCATGTTTTTAGGTAGACGATGGTTCATAAAAAGATGCAGTGATGTAAAAAAGAAAAAGTGAACTGAAACCATCAAATAAAGCTAAAAGTGAGGTTGAGACCTATTTGCAGATGTTCAATAAAGTCAAAAAGAAGCTGATTTGAGGGGATAAATTATTCATAGCTAATTATTTGCTCTTCTTTAATGCTAAATATCCTACATTTCAGCCTCCTGCAGGCAACTCAAGCAGTGATTCCTGCGTTTTTTAACAGCAACAACCACATAGAGGTTTTGAAGTGCTTTTGGTCCCTCCGGGTTGACAGGTGCTACATAAAAAGCAGACAGGATATTGTTATTAAGAGTCTTGAGAGTCTGAAGCATGGAGTCCTGTAGAACAAGCTGAGATTGTATCTTCAAAACACACACCTTGCAGCTTCCACTCGCTCAGAGGCTCCGGGCGGTTCTTACGGCACAGGCTGGAGCAAAGAGCAGTGACTGTTGCTCTGCTCCAGGTGACTCCAGGTCAGGGCTGAATTGTGGCTCATCCTCTGCCTCTGTGGGGAAGTGAGAAGAGAAGAATGGAGCATTTGCCTGCACGGCACCAAGAATTGCTGGTTCTCCTGTGCACCTGCTGACTGTGCTGTTTGCCCAACGGGTAACCAACTGATAGTTTCAGTTCACTTTTTCTTTTTTACATCACTGCATCTTTTTATGAACCATCGTCTACCTAAAAACATGGAAAAGAGAAAAGAAGAGACAAATTTAAATTACCTGACTAGAAACACAACAGAAGCCACTAATACATAATGAGGAAAGACAGAAATTTTAAATAAAATTATGGGCAAACTCAGGTTTCTGGTCTTACTCCTTGCTTTTCTCCTTCCCTAGAGTAGATAAATTTGGGGCAGAAAGTCCCATTTTCTCATCTCAAATGCAAGATTCAGATTCAAGATTTTTCTCCGAACACATAGTTCAAGTCTCAGGCTGACCATGCCTGGTACTCTGCACTCTGCCCTGTTTTATTCGAGGAACATAGTACCTCCTTGTTAGTCTGTAACTCAGATTATTCTGGTCTGGAATATAGTTACTGATCACTGCATGAATCTTTCTCAATCCATTAGAGGTGTAAATCCAATGTAAATATAACAGTTGAAAAAGTCACGCTTTTCTTTCCTTTTTTTCCCTTTTTTTTTCCTTTTTTTTTTTGCTTTTCCCCAAACTGGAGAAGCTTGTGTTATTTAAATGAACTCCGACAGCCCAAGTGAGTCCTTTGACAACCCAAGCCCTTTGGTAGTCGGCTCTGACTGGCACACAGCCACTCACTGCTGCACTTGCCCATAATGAAATCCATTCAAACATATCAGCTCCTGGAAAATGATGTGCCTCCATCTAAGATTACCATGAAGGAACCTACAAAACAAGCAGCTACAAAGCAGGGACTATTTATATGCATCTTTTTATTTGCATTGTAAAAGGCTCTTCCACCACACAAGGAGTTCCAAGTTGTCTGCGATAAGTCTCGGGCTGCTGGAGTGCACTGTACATTTTGTGTATGTATTTATATGTAGATTTATTTATATGTATTGTTAGAGGGATATTAGCTCAGCAACTACAGAGTCATATCAGGCTATGAGAGGAAGTCAGTGTGTTTATACAGACACTGAGTAGTATGTTAAGGGCTTGTTTTTTGGAAATAAAAGCTTAATTTCATTATCATAATGATGATAACATACAGCTTTGAATGGTATTAGTTCCTGTTTACACTACTCGTGGTGTTGGTCTAAGCTGCATTTGCCATCGAGACATAATTACTATTTTATTATTATTTTTTTCACAGTTAAGTGGAGCATTTTAGCACAGCTGAATTGCTGCAAGCCTTGGTGGAACAAATCTATTAGTGGTATGGCTTGAAACAATACACAAAAGAGCCCTGTGTGTGGTCTGCTCTACATGCTTTTCACTTCCTTATGTTAAACAATAAATCTCTGAGTCAGCTAGAACTCGGAGACTAACATCCAACGAGAGCCGCATTTTATCTTTTATTCATTGGCAGGAACATAGCTGTAGGAGGTATTCAAATCACACTTTTATTTAAACAAACACAGCTGGATCACAGCCTCTTAATATAGCAATTCTCTAATGAAAAATAACAACATAGTATTTATCTCTTTTCTTTTGTGCAGCTCTCAATTTGCTAAAATTAGGCAGACTTCAATCCCATACAAAATTGGCATGTTTTCATGACCAGAGCTCATAGCAACTAACTGCAAAATTATAATGGGAATGTAATTATAGTAGGGCATGTGAAATACACATCCTTTTGCTGCTGTAAGCTATATGGGGTTATAAAATTATGCTGTAATAACATCATTTATCTTAAAGAAGTCAGACAGCTGATTTCATTTATTTAACTTGACTTCTCCAGTTATGTGCTGTGTCAGGTCAACATCAATGTATTGCACGAAGTAACCTGGTGTAAAAAGTCAGGGCTTCCCCAAGATGCATTTTCTCTGGTTTGCACGAGTTTGTTTTCTTCTTTATCCCTGTCACTGTTTGGAGACAACAAACTTGAGTTTCCAGCTCTTCGGGAGCCTTGTAAAACATGATTTCCTATCCTTGTGGCTGCAGTGGTTGTTTCTTTCTGTGGTCATGATTTGGGGCCAACAACTTGTAATTAACTGCAGAAGGATGTAAGTAAATAAAGCAAATAGCTGAGTCACCTGGCCACATGCTGAGTGAGAGTTTGGAAATAATCACCTTACCACTTATGTGGTGTTATAATGAATAGTGGCTAAATTCTGCACTCACCCTAAGCAAAACAATCTCTTTGATATCAACAGGATTTTGCTAAGTCTGTCCTATCTTTGAACCCAGGATTAAGTAGTGGGAGATGCACTATTTAATGATAATTTTAAAGATTACTCCAGACAGGTGTAATACACTGGGAGTAGTGGATTAACTTTTCAGGAATAGGACAGGAATGTGTGACACTAGAAATATATTAAGAAATTACCAGGGAGGCTGCAAGGTGCCCTATTCCCAGTCAGATATCCTGGGAAGTCATGTGACTCAGCAGAGAAAGGATGTCTGGGGCAGGAACAATGTCATCTGAGAAATTCTCTTCTTTGGGAGAGACACTTTGGATATCAGATATCACTGCTAGCTATGTGGGGTTAATGAAAATAAATAACAATAGCAATTATTATTGCTATTGAATGGGACATTGTAGGCACAAGCCATAATGAAGTTCACATCTCTGAGATTACTTTACCAAACACTGGGACGTGTATTGCTTTCAAGTCCCGTAGCTTGGGATAACACCTCCATCCTAACTCTGTTTCCTTCTGCTTGTTGTTAATCAGGCATTTTAAATAGACAGGTAACTTTTAATTTCAACCAAAACTCTCTACGTTCTTAGTGTATTAAATGCACCTTTTGTGTCCTGACAAAATTTGCTGTTATTGATAGAGGTGGGAGCTCCATGAATTCCCTACACACGTGTAAGTCCTGACGTAGGCAGGGCTGAAGAAACGCTCTGTTCATTTCAGAGAGCTGGTGTTTAGCATGCTCGTTATAATGGATTTTGAAAAGAGTTCAACCTGTTTAAAACAACAGCCATATGGTTCTCAATACTGGAGGACTGGCCAGAATATAAATGGATATGACACATATTGACAATAAAAAGTCATTTTACCACGAAACACACATGCAGAATTTTAAGGACAGTTTGGGGTTCAAGTCCACATTTGCTCAAATATATGGGGCATGGATATCTCATGTGAGGCTGAATTTTGACATTGTTATTTTGGATTACAAGCACCATATCCCAGTGAAGATATCAATTTTTTATTAAATGTGTATAAAATATCTTGGTTTTTTGAACAAGATCACTTGTATTTTTACCTAATTTACTGTGTTCTCTACTTTTTTTTTTTTTTT
>VZTG01001433.1:463211-496935 GCA_013397845.1 Melanocharis versteri
TTGCAAATGTAATGCCTGAACTGTGCTATCCTCCAGGAGTTACTGGTCAGTCTTCATTAAACCCTGCAAGTCTGAGTGAGGACTGGAAAAAAAATTCCCCCAAGCACTGACTGGTCTCTAATTGCTAAACTATGGCCCCAGAAAATTGAATTTTACTAGGAGGGACCTTTGCTTTTTCCTTTTCGCAATGACATTCACACATGTGTTCAAAGTGCAGTCAGTGTTTCTACAATCCAACTTCCCTTAAATAAGTGTGGTTTTATAATACACATTTTTCTTCTCTGGTTTGGAAATAATCTGTAGGACATGAGGTTATTAATCCTGGTGTTTACTGAGAGCCAAAAATGTCTGTGGATGTGGTTCTGTGAGAAAGGCTTGATTCCAAAAGTTGAGGCTGTTTATTATATGCCCATGGCCGTGTCTCTGAACCCTGGAAGCTAAAGCAAAAATACAGTGAAGAGTTACTTACAAAAATATAGTGTAGAGTTCTGGAAATCTCTTCTCAACAGGCTATAAATGTCAAAATGGCACCTCCAGATTGTATCTTGAAAGCTTAGATAGTCCCTAAAAGGAGAGAAGACCTCAGGAAAATTCTATCCAGACTACGCAGACAGCAAGATACCACCTCACATAACAAAAAAAAGCCATGAAGAGAGGGTAAATAGTTTGCCTTTGTCACAGAGAGCAGTTCTTGAAGGGAGAGAGGACTTTCTTCTTCCGTCAGTGTGATTCTACATTCTGAACAAAATGAGGCTTTTTTGGTTTTAGTGCTTGATTTTCTTTCTCATTTCCCATCTCTGTCGTTTTCATTTCTCTCTAATAATATTGTATCTCTTATTTCTTGGTATCTTTCTCACGTCATTGGTCACTGACATTTAGCTATCCCCATTTTCGCTATTACAAATCCTGGGAAATTCATCCAGGGGCCACTTGGGTGAAGTGCAACCTTGAGAACAAACTGAGCTTATGGACGCAGCCTACGTTCCTGGAGACGTTTGGGAAGGTGTGGAATAGAAGAGTAGTTGTTGAGCAAATACTCCCAGAAACGCATTTGGCAAACGCTGCTACTCTTCCAGGGACTGTCCACCCCCAACTCAAAGTGAAAAACAAATAAATTAACCTTGGCGTTGTCCTTGAGGAACGAAGCTCAGTCAAAATGATTTCTTTCTATGGATGCCTTGCAGATCATCGTAATGACAAGTAACTTGTCTGGGCACAGTGACAATTTGTGGATTTTGTCTATGGATGTGAAGTTTCACTGAACACCGCACTCATGAATGCAGATAAATTCTTTTTGGATCTAATTACACTATGGTCCACTCCACTATTAGAGATGGGTGTCAAACGTTAAGATGGGATGAAGCACTCGGCTGTTCCAGATGTTTATTCAAAGCCATTTGAATAAACCAAGCTGAGGAAAAGCAGCCTCAAGAGAACAAGCTCTTTCACAGGACGATTGTGCTTCTATTCCTGATTAAACCAGGAAATGTGACATTACACTGGGTAAGTAAATGAAGTCAAGGGAGGGAAATCAAGCCACTTTTTGAGACTTCATTGGTGTGGGTTCTTGGAGAAGTGAGGTCTTCTCCCATTACCAATCTGCAGAGATGAATTAAAAAAGCAGCACTACCAGTTTAGAGGTTCAGCTGTGTAAGACAGTGTCATAACTGAAAGAATATTTATTCTCTAAATCCCAAGGTGTGGTTATAGCTTGCATAGAGGCAGTATCTTGGTGGTTCTTTCATTATTCTGCATAAATCACCAAAACAGGCAGGATTTTAAAGATAAATAAGAACGGCACTAACAGAGAACCAATGCTGGTTTCTTCAGTGCAGCTGCTGCATTTTCCATGATCATCAAGGATGCCGTCTCTGGAGCCAGCTGGTGTAATTTCACCTTTAAGGTGCAAAGCTCTGGATGCCCCCAGGAGAGATTTTTGTTCGTGCCTATGAGAGAGTACACAGTTTGCACTAAATGCACACCGGAAAAGGCACGACTTTGGCCATTCAGAAGCCTGGCCAAACATACATCCCATGTGCCCTTGCTTGCAGGAAGCTCTAGTCTGTCCATTCCATTTTACAGTGAAATTTGGAAAGGGTGTTCAGCATGTTTTCCTTAATTACTTGGTGCAGGAAGACCTTTTGTTTGGTCTTGTTGATGAACATAAAGTTCATTTGCCAGTACATCACCAGCAAACACAGCCTCAGTCTGTCTGAGTTCCAGTTTGTCCATATTCCCTGTGGCTGCGTCAACACAGCACCAAGTCCAGGGTAATATATTTAGTCACTGGCAGGGCTTTCCCATTTGGTCTTGGCATGGTGTTAACCACAAGGCTTTGACCACTTTGGAAAGGGGACAGATTGAGCTTGTGCCTTTTCACCGTATGTCACAAAAATCCCTGGAACCATCGGAGTACTGGGGCCACTTACTCTTCAAACACCTTTTTCATGTAGTTGCTTATTTCCTTAATGCGTGGTGTTCTGCTGTCCCCCCTCCTCCTTCCTTTCAGCAGCAGAAGCACAAGGCTAATTTTGATATAAAGCCTGGGGCAACTTGTCAAAAAGTTTAAAATCAGATTTTTGATGTATTATATCATCATGCAGAAGACATCTAATATATTTTATTAGATGCTTTTTGCCGTGTTTTCCCTCCAAAACTGGGTGGAACGGACTACTTGTGTTAATGACTTACATAAATGCTAAGCAAGTGTCCTTTTAGAAGAAGCCACAGAGCCCATTCAAGGTGTAAGTAAAGCAATCAGCCCTTTCCCATGGTTGCAGAATGTCTAAGATGGTTGTTCTGAGAAGAGGTAGAAAGCTTTTTCTAGCCACTGCTGATGATTTCCCCTTCCCAGGCAGCGGTTGGAATACCTTGTCCTGTTCCCATCCTATTTCCCACCTGGCTTTGTTCCTAACCTCACGTTTGAAAGAGGAATGGAGAAGAAAGTATCTGAGCCTGAGAAGTGGTAAGGGTGTAGGCTCTGTATCCCTGGTTAGTTGCAGCCACAATATAAATAGGAAAACGGAGTAAATACTGTTTTTAAAAATATTTCTAGATGCTTCTGGTTTAAATCACTTAAATCTCACTTTTGAGAACTTCTCTCTATAACCTTATTCATGTTTCACCAGCAGCAAAATTCCATAAAACCCCTTGTGGGGCAGAGAACTTTTCATTTTAATAAACCTTCTCAAATTGATTTCTCCTGTGGGGCACTAGGCCAGGAGTGTGTGCAAAGCAAGGACAGAAAAAGACAGCAAAAACAAGACATGGGTCAGGCAGCCAGGCAGCTCACACGCCCTGCTGAGTTCTGTCCCACACCACCAGCACGCAGTACCTGCAAACAGATGTTGAGTGCTACCTTAGAGATCCAAACAGACTAGGGATCCATGGACATGGAAGGAAAAAGTAGGGAAGCAAGCTGTTTCTTTCCTTCCTTCCTGTTTAACCTAGACTTCATTTAGCAAAATAAAAACTAAACAGAACTACAGAGACAAAATACTTGTGTTGTTTTCCAAAGTCTGCTAATCTTTAAATTTTATCTTGGATAAAGGGAACTGTTTGTTCAGAATTCTGGCTTTTCACCCAACCACTTCACTGCCTCATTTGCTGACAATAAATAAGATTAAGAATAGATATTGTTCGTACTTTCCAGTTAGATGTGCCGAACCACACAGTTAAGGAGGGCGGGGTTCAATTCCAGAAGGCACTTCATTAAAAAAATGACATATAACCCCCACACACATTTGGCAGCAACCTGCAAAGGGTTAATGAAGGACCTATTTGCCTCCCCCATCTGTGAAAAAATGCCAATCATAAAACAGCTGCTATAAAAGGCTGCAGCCCAGCAGGAATAGGAGTAGTAGGTGGGGAGGTGTTGGAGAAGCAAGCTGTGGGAGGCAAGCCTGCCAAGGAAGGCTGGTGGAGCTGGGAGGGGTGGGAAGGCTTGGTCCCTTGCTTGTTCCATGCTGGCTTGGAAGCTGGAAGAGAAGGTGGATGTGGGGTCCCTGGTTTCTAGGGAGGAGACTGAACTTAGAGGTTAGGAAGTCCCATCATGTTTGGCCCTGATGCTGGATGTACGACCTTCCAGCTTTTGGGGATAACTTGTTTAGAAAACAGAGGTGTTCACTGGGTGAAGTTTCAGGCTCAGAAGCTTCCCTTTTGTCTCCATCACCAGCTGTACCAGAAAGCCAAAATATAAACAGGGAGTCTAAAATTAACGGGCGCTACTGGAGGAGAAGCAGGAACATGGCCCCCAAATGAACTTAGGCTTCCTGTAAATCTTCTTTCCTCTGTTACATTCCTTAGTTCAGCTGGTATGACCTGTCCATAAGGGACTGAACCCCCATGGGTGTTGGTAAGTACAGGTATAATCGTGGGACCTCATTAACTTTAAAAAGCAGATCTAGGGGAAAAAAGGTCATTTAAATTAATATTAGCTCAAAAGTATGCACTGTAGCTGGGAATGGAAAGGCTTAAGGGAGTTGGAAAATGCCTTCAGCAAAATAAGATGTGATAGAAACGATGTGTCAGCTATCAAAGACATTGACTAGGAGCTGAAAATGGCAGTAGGAATACATTAATAAAATGAAAGCAACAGCTAAAGGTGTTTGGTAGCTTATTTCCTTCATATTTGTTGAAGAGCAGGAAAGATGATATGAGTGAATAGGGAATATTCCCCGAACTTGCTCATGTCACTCTCCAGTGAACCTGGTGTGGACTTTGTCAGTGATCTGTTTCTCAAGTGCTTAATTTTGTACTCATTAGCTTTACCTGTAAAATAGAAAGAGCATGAGCCAAATGGCAGATCCCCAGGTACGTTCATCAGGAAACTTCACTTGTGTAATTACAATTAACCTTCCTGCATGTGACAGCAGTGGGCTGGGTATTGTAGCTGTCTGCTGAGCCAGTAAAATCCAGGGAGCTCCCCTGCTTGTATGAAGGATGAACCTGTTGAGATTGGAATGGAGAAAAGTCTCCCTGGTGCTTCTTGCTGTTGCCCCAAGTAATTTCCTGCTGGGACTTGTGCTTGCTATATTGAGGTGGGACTACTGGAAATGTTACTGTTGGTATAGATTCTTTAATTCCATTTGTCCTGCATTATTTTGGTGCCTCCTCGGTATTGTGAGGTGAGCCTGCTGCCTTGGGTGGAGTCCTTGCCTGTGACAACCATGCCTCTGCCACATTTATCAGTGGCACCTGGTGTCTCCAAGGTCTGTGCTCAGGATCTTGGAGTATCTGCAGCCTTCCTTTGTCAGTCTGCCTCTGAGGAAAGAGGAGCTTACTGGAGGTAGTGATCCTGGAAAAAATGGGCCACACTGGGCAAAGCAAGGATTTATTCTTGAAGAACGGTGATTTCAAGTCATAGGATGGAGTCAGGCTCCTTGATTCCTCCTGAAACCATGTTTCTCTCTGGTTTTCACAAAGAGACAGGTTTAGAGTTTGCTGATGAAGATGCAGTAGCAACTCTTGTTGTAGGAATATCTGCTGCTGGTATGCAAAGTCATCTCTGCTGTACTGAGTTTCGTTTGAGCTCTGTTGTGTGTGGAAGCTTTCCCCGGCTCCTCACCTCTCTGTCAGCTCAGCACGCTGTAGCAGCCTCTCGTGGGTCTGTGATATTTCACATTATTGAACATGGGGCAGTAATGACACGTGTATTCTGTTAAAAATATGGCAAAGGCCGTCAGCTGAGCTTCCTGTGACGACTGCAAGATGTGTTAACAGTGATGGTGACTGACAAATTGCTTTCTCTGAATTCCTGCTTCCCTTCTCACCTTATGATTTTGCCAGGTTACTCCAGGGATGCTGAGCACCACATTTCTTCTGATCTTTTCAGCATTCCATGCATCTTTGCCCTGTATTTGTCCATAACTTTGTTAAACAGCTTTCCCTGCTGAAGTGTTGGTAGTACAATAAGCCATCCTGGGTTTTGAAACCCACTCTTCATCAATTTCTGCTGTTCTACAACGTGTGGAATGATAGTTGATTTAATCTAACCAGTGTTATTGAAGAAAGCTACTTTGTCTGCACCATGCACCGCTTAAAACAGAACACTGTGTGTCATGTTTAATAATACTGGTGGTCCTTTGTGAAGCTTGATGTGCTGCTCAGACACTTATCTGTGCTCTGAAGTTGAGAGTCTTGCGTGTCCTGTAGCATGAGACCGGAGTTGTTGATATGCCTACTCAGATGAGTAGGCTGATTCCAGGGTGCCTGGGATGTTGGAGGTTTCCCCGATAGGATGTCACTTAATACCAGTTTGCTCTGCAGGTTGTTAGATCTTAGGTTGTGCCCCATTTACAGCAGCTTTACACACTACCTGTGTGGGGGTTATTTTCTGGCATTAGCAAGACCTGGAAATGTAAGTGAAAGCTAGGACAAGTGTGACTATGAAAGCAGGGTGTGAACGTGTGATAGAAATAGTGCCTGTGACTTCAGAAATGCTGAGTTACTCCATCTGGGACCACCATGGTGTTGGCTTCCCATGAATGAAAGTCCCGAGGGTTATCGCTTGCTGCTGCCCCAGCAATTCTAGGAAGCTGCTCTAGAAAGTATCTTCATTATTGTGTTTGTCATGTCTGCACCTCCATCCCTTCAGCTGCTTGGGAAATAATCTTGGACAAGACATGCCTGACAGGTGGGGAAAAATCAAGCAAAGCAAAGTGCTGGTCTCTTCCAAAGTCGGAAGTGTTACCACGTTGGCTGAGATTCCAAGGTTGCCATGTTAGCCATATAGAAAAATGGCGTGGAAAGGAAAGCTTGAGTGTGCTTGGGAGTTCTCACAGTCCTGTTTTTGTGTTATTTGTGTTTGCGACAGTATCAGCTTTTTCCACATAAATACCCGGAAGGCAAAATTTCCTTTTTTTTCTGAAAAAGCTCCAATAAACAATCGCTTGGTGCCTGCTCTGCAAACTGACCCTCTTCCTGAGATAGAAATGTGAGGGCTTTGCTTGTTGTCAATGAGCCTGTCATGGTTTTCAACATGTTACTTTGCAAAAAATTCATTTCCAGTGATCAGCTTATAAACCTGCCATAAGGAAGTGTGTTTTCACACTAGTCTAGTGTACTTCTTGTTTTCAAACTCTCAGGGACGTAGAAATACACCAGATTTTTGGCAGCACATGGTTTAAAAATCAGCACCAACGTATCTATTGAACATCTCAAATGGGTAAAGGAAAGGGCAGGTTTCATCAGGGGTCAGTAAACAACGAACATCTGCCTTGCCAATCTTTTCTTTTACTACAGTTTTGTGCAGTCCCAAAAATCCTTCAGACATATGTTGAACAGAGTTTCAAAGCACCCAAGCCTCCTGCTTCTGCTGATATTTTGGCCAGTGCTTAACCCTATGTAGTTCAGTCAGGATTTTTTTCTGACTGCAAGTGAATCAGATGGGGTGCATTTGGAGTGAGTTTTGGGCTGGGAAATTGAGGTTTCTGATTCTTTTTCAGCAGGTTAGATGTAGAATGGGCAGAAGCTCTCTAATCCTCTTGTGCAGTTACCCAGGAAAAACAGATGAGTGAAGTATGAACTGATGTTCTTCACCCCTCTTTGTCAGCTCTTGGCATGTGACGCTTAGCATTAATGTGCTTATTATAGCACGTCCCTGCCCAGTGCAATCTGCCCCAATTGGCCATCATAAATAGTTCCACAATGGTCTCCAGCCAAGTAAGTGTTTGACCTACTAATGCATCTTACACTGTGCCTCGGAGCTCCGCGGTGCCGCGCGGCGTAGGACACGGCAGTGCTCTCTGAAGGTCAAGTGAAGCTACAAGGAATGGCCATCTGCTGACCCCTCGCTTAAAGCATCGCTCCCCGAATGCAGCCAGAGCACTGCCAGCAGATGTGCTGGGTTCTGAGCCTGGGTGTTGTGACGGTGTGCAGGGAGGTGAGTGATCCCGCACGGAGCCCTGCCCCAGCCCACGTGAGGCTTTCCTGGGAGGATGGCAACCAGCAGCACACAGCAGGTCAGCTCGTGGGTCACCAGCAGGGACTCGCTCGTGCTCTGCTCTGTCAAAGCATGAACAAACTGAAACGTGTGAGTCATCTTTGGGAATAGTCACAAGAGAATCAATTGCAACTGCCCAGCGTGGACACGCTTTGCTTTTGCTTTCTAAAACCTGAAAGGCTTCCAGCTCTTGGCCCAAGTTCATTGGCAGAAAATGAAAGAGGCCAAAAGCAGTATTGGAGCAATTGAGTCTTAAGCACAGTCTCAAAAGCAGGGTTTAGTTGTGTGGAGGTGTGTGCAATCCTTGCTCAATCTGCCTGAAATGTTAAGTAGTGCAAATAGTGATGCTCATCTTGGAGAGAGCTTTCCGCTAAGGACTGGGTAGAAATTCATTGCTCATTGTCCTGTTTAGTTTCATTAGATATTCTGTACCTTAAAATAATAGTTTGACCATGTCTGAATTGGATGGCCATGTCTGAAAGATAGCCGTCTGGATTAAATGATAGGAAAAAAGAAAATCACAAAAAAAGCCCTCAAACCTGAAAAAAAAAGAATTCTTAATTTCTAGTTAAGATCTGATTTAGGTGAGAGAGTGTGCTGATACATTGCCTTTCATCCTGTACTCAGTAATCTGTCCAAAATACGGTAAATATATAACTACATTCTGCTGGTGATGTTTTCCACCTACTCTGCAAGTTTTTATGCAACTGTTCATTGTAGTAGGGTTGCAGGTTTATGCTTTTTAGACCTATGGGGTACTCTGAATGCTGCTGGAAAAAACACTTCCAATCCATGGCTTTGAAATGGAAAAGGAATTAGAAATATTAGAGATGAAGTCATGTAAGATGGTTGATCAGTTATTTTGGGGGAGGGGGAAAACATTGAGTAGCTGAATTTTTGGATTATTTTTCCCTATTTTGTATTATTTAATCCTCCTTTGTGGCTCTGCTGGCACTAAACAGTTGGTCTGATTTCCTCCTAAGATAGAACAAGTCTTAAAATTATTTAAGTCTGGTGAAAAAAACCCCAAACTATGCTTTCATTTTTTTTTTAAGAGTATTTGTTTACCTTTAACTTCTATCACGCACACATTGAACTTTCATGAAGGAGCCTTTCTGATATGTAGTGACTTATCTCCACACCAGTCACAGGTTTAAATCTGCAATAACTGACAATGTCTAGGAGATTTTTGCTTCCAATCCATAGCTGACAGAATTTTGTCACCAGTTAGAGAAAGAATCACATACCCTTTAAGCAGGGAATCACTGAATTTATTCAATTAATGAGTCAATAAAAAATGCAAAGAGTTTGTCTGATTTTAACCTGAGTTTTGCTGACCTTACCAGAAAGTAAAATAGCATTTCTTAGTCCTGTATCCTGGTCCAAAGTAGTTCTCTCCCAACAATAGCTGATCATATCCGAAATAGAGTGGAAAATGTTGTCTTGCACGAAAGCAAGTGTAGTGTGCTCAAAATGAGTCCAAGCTCCTTGAATCCTCTTAAGACTCAGTACTACATGAACATGGATTCCATATCTGAGTAAGACCCAAGATGGCAAAATGTGAATTTTCTTCCATAATAAAGGGTTCCCCCTACCCCATTCCTCTTTCAGATGCCGTCATGCAGCAGTGATCTGCACAGCCACTTCAGGTCCCAAGTTCCCATCCTCTGGTACTGATTGCCCCTCGATGTTTGCCTGCAGAATTAGAAAGTTTGTGATGCATTTTTATGAACTCTGGTACCCTGGGCAGTGACCAGAAGTGTGGGAGACCATTTTCCTGTGCATGTGAAGCAGGAAGCTTTTCTTCCTTGGCTATTTGCAGTGCAGAGACAAGATAGGCAGACAGGCCAGTAGCACAATGTTTTTATCTGGTCTGTAATAGCAAGATTCATTTGAATTTTCTGTCAGCAGAAAGCCAGACGTTTATTTGGGAACAGCCACTTACTCCTGGGGATGTTGTGGGGTACCACCCACTGCCTTTGAGTTGTGGGACGTGACCAAAACATCTTTATTGTGGATGACCCACAGAATTTTGATGGTGCTGAGCTGAACGATCCTGTCACAGCTGTCTTGCTGCATTCCAAGGCTCTGTTCCTACCAATTGCAAGGAACCAAACTGTACTCACAGAGCCCAACATTTCAGTATCTACTGTATAATTCTTGTGGTACTGTAGTGAGACAGGCTTGTATTAATACCACCTCATCTTGGAAGCCTTCAAAGCCTGTCAGTATGCCTGATAGTGTTTGGCACTTAGATATGACAGTGAATGGTAATTTGCAAGTGCCTCAAATGGACAGAAAATAGTTTTCATTATTTTTACATGATTAGGAGTAGTGTCAAGCACCCTGTAAGAGCTCAGCTCTTCCTCAGGCTGTGGTGTTCCCTAACAGGTGGCTGTGAGTGGTACAGCATGTCCCATCCTTGGTGCAGGTCCTGAGAGGTTGGGGTCAATTCCTGGGCTCAGCACTGACCTTCCAGGTGACCTTGGGTGGAGGAAGCAGCTGGTTTATTGCCTTTTGCACAACACTCTAAGAGTTACAGATGGAAACGCTGTATAGAGGGATGGCATGACTGTTGTGTTGATGGGTGTTGGGGAAACACGGGTTGCAAAAGAACAAGTGGGTGTAACGAAGGAGGAAGAAGAGCAGGAAAGTGGTGGAGTAGGTAGGAAGGGGTATTTGCTCTTCTCTGCTGCAGTGGGACCTGGGTGAGGGTGTCTGGGTACCAAAGTACTCATGCCCTTGGCACCAGGACTTCTGAAATCAGTCAGTCTCCTCTCGTGTTGGCTTTTGCTGCTTCTCTCCGCAGACCAAATGATGTACTCTGCCTTTGAAGAAGCTGTAATTACAGAAGAGCCTGGCAGCACTTTCCTGTGCTGGTAATGGATATATCAGCACTTCCACAAACTCCCTTGTGAGGGATTTACAGCTCTGCCATTAATATTAGCCACACGCTGGATGTATAAGCTGCTTGCCTAAAAGTATTAAAAAATAGTTTTGAAACAGCGTAGCAAATTTTAGTAGGCCTTTTCTAGAAGCAAACTTGCATTGGTTTGATAAAGAGTGGTTTTTAACTAAACTGGGTTAGAGTATTTCTTATTTGTATGTAATTGCTCATATCTGGCTTGAGGGTGACTTATTTCAGCCTATTCTGACAATAAATCAGAGCCTATGCAGAAATTCTGTAAGGATTCCCTCTTCATGCAGAGCATCCCCTCTGCTGAACATGTCTGGTGTATAACGGGCTAAATAAAACAAGTTCCTGATCATACAGGTGAGGGGCAGGACATAGAACCAGTAAGTATTTAGACAAAGTGGTTTTGAAGATCATTTTAAGCAGTGAAAGTGCTACAGATCATGTGTAGCCACAGCCCCAAACTGAAGACAGGAGAAATACTGAGGCTCCAGCTATGTTATTGCTATCATGGTGCTAAAACTGAGAGGGAATATCAGAATCTCATCTCAATTTAACACAGAACAGCACAAACATCCCTTTATCCTCTCTCATCTTCTTTATTGCATTGGGTAGGCATCAGACATTTGTCTTCTATTTCACTGAGTTAAAAAATTACATGCACGCTTAGTGGAATAAACAAAAGCTTTGAATGTCAGAGGTAAAGCTGAAGGCTTTTTCCGGCGGATGATCTTCAGTACCAGGAATTCATGGTTCAAAAGGCACTTTCCTCTGGTAACGCAGTCTGAGGCAGTGTTAATATGTATGGCTTTTCCCATTCTGAGAAAATACTTCTGGCAGGAGGAAGGGGGGCAGTAGGAAGGAGAAGGACACTTCTCTGGTGTGGAGATTTTCCTACGAGTGAGGGGTAAGAAACAATACAGGAGGCCTTGTACAGTCATCAGAGCAAGACTCCTAAAAAATCAGGTCAGTTCCTAGGATGTCCATAGGATGGTGGAGCCTGGGCCCTTGGGCCCTTTCCCAGTCTCCTTTTCAATTCCTTGGCTTTTTAGTCCCTTTTCCTAGTGATGGCTTTCACATGGAAATCCTTCTGCACAAGAACTGTCACTTCACTGTTCCTGTAGTGCACAATGCAATGGGTTCCAGTGGTGGCTTTGCTCAACCCTAATATTAATATTTATTGCTATTGCTATTGCCATCACTTAAAAAATTGATTAGAAAATGGAGAAGAACATTCTGAGAGAGCCTAACAGAGCCTCTTGATCAGCTCTTAATCAAGACTTAACCTGATTTGTGGCTTGTTTTTTTTTTTTTTTCCTTCTGTTTTTAGCTTCTGAAGATAGTGTAAGTTGGGACCTTAAGAAAGCATTCAGCTGTCTGTCTAGGAATACTTTTTTTTGTGGCATATGCATTTATATTGAAAACTGGAGTGCAGAGATCCACATTTAACAATCTTTTAGCCTGTAAAGGTATGTTTTTTCTCTTGAATGCAAGAACTTTTCTTCATTTAGTAGTAAAAAAATACCAAATTCTTCTGTTAGTATGGTGAATATCCTTAAGAATTCTTGTACCTCCATGAGCTACAGCTGTAGCCTTTCTCCTCCCAAAAAGCCCCTCTTGGTGATAAGCAATGGTGCTGATGAACAGCTGGAGGGGTGCTCTCCTGCTTTTCTCTTTAATGCAGCACAAACATAGCAATGAAAAATGAAATGGCTCTTAAATACAGGTTTTGTGGAAGTGGCTCAATATTGCAACCTCAGAATTTCACAGCACTGCTGCTCACACAACCATTACAATAAATATTGGTGGGTTTCTAAGTGCTGTAAGATATAATAATGCTGCATCCACGTGAGTCAGTAACCTGCTGAGGAGTGTAACTAAACAGCAGAAATAATTGCATGTGTGTCCCTGAATGTGGTCTGAAGGGCTGGAAAGGAGCAACTGAAAAGGTGGAGGATGTATTGAACCCTCGTGATGTTGTTCCAACAATCTGATTCCAGCAGCCTCCAGGGGAAGATGTCAATTTGGCCAGCAGGCAGGAGCCAGTGCAGAGCAAGATTTCAGAATGAGAAGCTCCTATGAATTTTGTGTGGAGCTTGTGCTCTGTGTGTGGAAAACCTTTCCATGCCAATGAAAATAATCCCGGTGCTTCAGCTTCACCCTATAAGGCAAAGTGGTGGAGGTCCCCAGGGAAACTGGGACTGGAGGGGCTGCTTGGTTGAGTTCACACGACTTAATATACAGGAAGATGTTTCTCAAAATTCAATCAGTCTTAACAGTTTAGTTATAACTGAATAATATGGCAGACTTGTTAGACACTCAGCCCATTCCATATTTAATACTTTCAGAATTAATAACTGATTCAGCTTGGGACATGATGAATGTCCATGTCAAAGCCTAAGCATATCTGGCTTTTGTTCCAGCATATTCCAGAGACAAAACATTCTTTTATGACTCTCCTAGTCTACGCATTTTTTAAAACAGAATAAAAAGTCTTGGCAGCAATCCAGTCACCAGAATGATATTCATTCCAGGAATATTCTGAAGACCACTGCTTGCTGTTCATCCTCCTGGTATTTGTCAGTTGCTTGTTCTTTTTACAATTGAGACATCCTTTCTTTATTTTTTTTTATTTAAAAATTATGTCTGGTTTCAGTTTCCTCTAGTAAGAAGAAATAAAGTCTAATGAGAAAACTATTTATTTACCTATATTTATTCACAAGCCATCACAGACCTTTAAACCTTCATGAAGCAAGGAGGCTTCAAAGCCAGAGTGTGATAATATATTTCAATCTTTATCTCTTATGAAATACTCAAATGAGCTACCATTACTGGCATTTCTATGGAGAAAAACTTAATTTTGTGGAGAGCTCCAGAAATGGTAAAGGACCACATTTTTCTGGTTTTATTCAAGCCTGAGTAAGTGGTTGCTTACCTGTCCTTCATATGCTTGGAGGTGTAACTGCCAAGTATTAGGGCAGCTGCAGCATAAGGCACCCTAAAATGTCTCAGAAACAACTTCAAAGGTAGAATGTGCACTAGAGAACACCAGGTATATTTAGCAGAACTTGAAGAATCTGTCCCATGGCAAAAAAGGAGTCAAAAACACTCAGTCTGCTTTGAAGACACTATGATTTACAAAAATAAACCCATACAGTCACTTCGAGTCATTAAATTAATGATATTTGAATAACAATGCTTGGAAAAAGAGAATTTGGTTCTTAACAAAATCAGCACTCCTTGAAGTTGGTTCAATTATTGATTTCTGGATTGTGGCATTTGCAATAACTCAAAAATGTCGAGATGTTTTAAAGCAGCCTTTTCATTTTCATACAGAGATTGCAGAGGTGCTTGTTCAGCAGAACAAGACAGAATGAACTCTGCATCTAAATATATACATAAATGACTGGGCTTTTAGTTTTTCCATCAAAACTGTTGCTTCAGTCCCCCTTCTTTTACCAGAAAAGGCATTTTGACTTATGATTTCATAAAGACAAAAATATCTTGATGATCATCAGTGCTTGGAACACCTTTTTATGAGAAAGAAACCTTAATATTAATGTTGTCATGTGTAAACTGGCAGGGATCAAATACTATCAAGACTTTGCTAAAAGGAGCCCCTCCAAGGCAACAGCTTGTAAACTTGTTGGTTATTTTAGGGCAGAAAGGGTCAATATGACCATCTATGCCTGCTTTGTGGGTCATGGAAATGTAGCCATTCCTTTTGGATGTAAGCCCAAAGACCATGTCTGTCTGACATTTCAGTGCTCTCATTCCCTTCAAGTGATTTTTCGTCTCATAAAAAATAATAGCTTTTTGCTTCAGGAGTCCTGCATCAGCTTAAAATTATGTCCAGTCCAAAGACAACTCTGATTTTGTAATCAATGCATTCGAATGGGGAAAAAATTGGAAGTACAGTGACTAATTCTGACCTCTGAAGAGTATATGTAGAAAAAGGATAATAGATTTTTCTCATAATTTTTAGGTTTCAGATTTTCACAAGGACTTTATTTCATTTGAGCTCACTAAGAAGACAGAATACAGATAGTGGATGAAGATAGGGAAATTTTGTGGCACAGTTGATGGAGGAGGATCTGACTAGATGCACAAATGATCCCTCCTGGCTTTCAGACTGCTGAATTACTTCATGCATGTTAACCAGAGTTTACAGTAAATCCATGCAGTGGAAATTACCAACATAATGAAACAGGCTGGAACACTTTGCTGTATTGCTTTTTATTTTTCCACATGTGAAGAACAAAATGTCATCTCAAACTATGTAACGAGATAGCACATTACAAATCATCTTACCTATGCTCTTCTAAGACAACTTTGAGGAAAAAAGGCAAATATTCCTGTAATGGCTGCTGCATTTGTAATAATTAAGGTTAAGGTGTGTGATTGGGGTGGTACTGGTGCACTTCTGTGCAAAACTGATGGGTTCCCACTCCAACTCCCACCTATTGCTCACTGGCAAGCTCAAAGGAATAACACTGCATGCTAAATATAAGTGGCTAGATCCTACTGAGGATCCATCTGCAAACATACCACGTGCCAGTTGCTCTAGGTAGGGTATCTTGGCATAGACATCTGTTTACAGGGAAAGCCTTTTTTTTTTTTCTGCCCTAATTGTTTCCATGTATTTCAGACTTGGGTTTCTCCCATTTCATGGACATGAGAGCAATTAGCCAAGAACTTACAAGCTCAGCAGAGTTAGGGGAGTAGTTTATAAACAAATCAAGGTTGCTCACAAGGCATGTTTTCTCAGATCCGGTGAAATGGTAAATACAGCCATTTCCCAATTAGTCTGACCAGCAAGGGGGAGATGGGATAAACCTGGATAAAGAAAACACAAATACTCCAAAACACATGGAAATTAATCAATAAGATTGCATGATAAAAGCATAAAATGCAAAAAGTTTATGATGCTTTTGGCTCACATTCCTGGGTGCTAACGAGCTCCTGAGCTGGGAAGTCTGCACAATGCGCTGCTCTATACCTCAGCCCAAGTCTACCACATGTGGTATAAACATTTCCCTGGCTCCTCAGCCCTAAGAAATCCCATTTCTTCATGGATATGCTGTGTTCATGCACAGGGCTGTGAGCAAGGGCAGTGCTGCTCCTGAGCCATGTCTGGCTTGGCCTCTGTACCAGCATCACCAGGAGCTCTGGTTGTGGGGCAGAGTGGGTCCAAGCTCCTCTGCTGACACCACATCCCTCATCTTCTGCACTGGAGCCTTTCCCCATGGGGGCACAGCTCACCGCAGGCGAGGCTTTCCTGGGATGTGGTCGGGGTAGATATCTTTCTATCTGCCCTCTGTATTGTTCTTGCTCTCCCATACTTCTTTAATTAAATAGATTTTGTCTGCTGTTCCAATATTATCTACTTGCCAATACTTAAACGGACGTTTTCATACAGTTCTCTAAATGCACTGCACCAGAATTCAGCCTGGCTTACGCTGATGGGCTTTTCTGAGCTCTGAGGAAAATATGGTGCAAAGTGTCTTACAAAAAGTTAACTTGTGAAGAGTAACATGCCAAGGCATCCTGTGCTATATAGATTAATTACTGTGCAGCACTTCCTTTCAAAATAAGGATTTATTAGTACTGCAGATTTGGAACATGTAAATACTGTTAATTATTCCTGAACACTTACATATCTACTCCAAGTTACTACACGTTTTGTTCCTTTGGTGCAACGTGTGTTCTCATCCAGAACTATATCAGATTGATGCATTTAAGTATATTACATTTTTTAGAGTGGACCCTAAAGGGTTAAAGCCATCTGTTTTGAATGGGAAATTATATCCCAAGGTATTTTTTCAAACCCCAAGGTCTTATCTTGGATGAGATTTTCTCTTTCTGCTGCTAATGGGGACCAGTTGGCTGAGTGCTGTTGGGAGCGATGGTGGAGGTTTATCATAGGTGTAGCACACAGCTGTAAACAACCTGGATCTTTGTGGTTCCCAGGTCCTTATGGATGAATCCCTACGGTTTAGTGGCCATGGTGGTATCTGGCCAAGGGTTGGACTTGGTGATTTTGGAGGTCTTTTCCCACTTGGTTACACAGCAGGGCTCCTGTCCAGCATCCTCACGTGAGCAGCAGCAGTGGTCATGCAGGTAGCTGCACTGTGCTCCCAGGAAGAGCATCTTGTGAGAAAGGGCTGGAGAATGAGTCCTTCAATATGCTACAGGAAAATGTCCATGTTTACCTTGGTAAAGTGCTCCCTTGGTAAAGTGAACTTTTCTGCACTGATGCTGAAAGTTTTCAGAATCAAGCCTTTGTTGGTTCTGTCACTGCCAAACCTGGGGAGGATGGTGCTGATGCACATCCACTTTGTAAATGTCTGTGGAGTTGTTTTTTTAAGCAGATCCAGGTACACACATAGTAGTCATCTCCTTAGCACCGAGCCTCTCCAGCACTCTAACCCTATACTTTAGTCACTACTGACAGGTAGAGGGCAAATTTGCATAATGAACTGTTTAAATATTCAGTTTTATCAAGGCTTCAAGGCACTATTTGTCCTCCGCATCTTCAATAGCTAGTGACCCTATCTAAATCAACATCATTTGTCAAATCAAATTAGGCTTGTTGTTAATTTCAGACAGTGATGTTCATCTTTTTGATGCTTTCAAACAACTCTGAGGTAAATCCCTGTGACATAATGCTGCTTAGATATGCTAAATGAGTCACTTGTTCAATGCTGCAATTGTCAGAAAAATATGAAACTTAGCTCTAAGGTAAATATTGTTGGGTCACTTGAAATGTATGCAAATTTGACATTTCTCTGCTGATTAGCATATCTACACATCAAAGTTTTCTATATATCACATCAGATATTTTTGATTCAGGAGAGTTAAGGTCAGTGGCACTTGGCATACTCTTTACTTTGCATCAGACAAGATGAGAAATGAAAATCTTCTCAGGGAAACTTTCCAGCTCAAACCTTACTTTGCTGAAATAAGAACATTGCAGAGGAGCAGGGGAAAATAGAACAGGTTCCTGGTTCTCAGTTTATAACTAATAAAGGAACATAAAGAGATTATTCACTTAACTAATGAATTCCAAAGGAGAAAAAAAAAGAATCGATTGGAAATTTGGGCACAGAGACAGTAAAAAGATTCTCTTAATCACTGCGGTGAATTTGCCTATATAAAGTATGCATCTGCCTATGTACGTGTTTGATTTTGAAATTAGTCTTTTTCAGTGAAAAAATGAGGAGGTATGTCCTGTTCTTTAAAAGTCGTGTTTTGATTTGTGTCCAATATGCATCAGTGGGAGTTTTGCACTGTCCTCCCACAAATCTACCTGCTCCTGATGGAGTGCTGCAGCTCCTAAGTTCATTAGCTCCGTGATTGCTTCCATAGATCCTAATATAACTGGTCACAAGAGTTAATCATTCACTCATTTTTGCACATCAGGCCTTTGGAGATCGTCAATAAGTTGTCAGCAGATTCAGGTCACCAAAACTCTCTGTGAAAATCCAGTGTGTGCCATGAGAACACAGTGGTCTTGGTTTGAGCAGTGCTGGGCTGCCGTGTACCTCGTCACAGGATAATTGATGTAACTCCTCTGGAGTCCTGACATCCAAAAGGATCTGTGTCCATGGGGGTAAGGAAGCACCCAGAATGGAGGCACTGAAAATTCCCCAGCATCTCCCGGAGAACAAACCGAGTGCACAAGCACAGGCACTTTCTGCGCTGCTGCACTGGAGTAACTTGGTCATGGAGATGCTTTTTTATTCTTTCCAAAAAGAGCGAAACTGTCTCAAAAGCAGCATCCAGCGAATGCCAGCGAAATTTTGTTTTAAAAATAAAACAAACATTTTTCAAATTATTGGAGCAGAAAGATGTGTCAGACACCACTAACATATGTTTATTTCTCTTTTTCTCTCCTGGAACTGAAGCATGGCCAAGTTTCCTTCTCCTTTACATTGTGTGAGCACGTATACACAGATATAAATTTTATACTTATTTTTCAGAGAGATTCTACATACTAAATTCTAGAAATCAATCAGATGATGGACTTATTAGAATGGACTTATTAGACTCCAGAAAATAAGACACAGAAATGCCGGTTGATCCATTATTCCTCCAGGGCATATAGCACCACTCAACCACATTAGTAGTTGATGTTTGATGATAAATCAATAATAGCTTTTATCTTCTAAGTAAAAGATATTTTATTCTCTTCCGTCTTTTCCGTGATGGGTGAGATAAAACCAGGAGCTGCACTCACATTCTTAAGGCAAGATTCTAAAACTATTTTGGTGTAAGATTCGCATTTGCAAGCTGCCCATGCTTCCCATATTGGCAATGATTTTGACAAATGTAAAAAAGTCACTAATATTTTGACACTTTCACTGCCCAACTATGATACCAGCTG
Source organism: Melanocharis versteri (assembly GCA_013397845.1). Lineage (NCBI taxonomy): Eukaryota > Metazoa > Chordata > Aves > Passeriformes > Melanocharitidae > Melanocharis > Melanocharis versteri. The sequence goes on from VZTG01001433.1 coordinate 482,454, forward strand.
GCTGTGAATTCAGTTATTCATTGTTCTGCTGTATTTTAAAGACTGGTCCAGAGCCAATGTACTGGACCAGCTCCATTCATTCATTTTCAAGATTGAAGTTTCAGCTAACTGTAGTGGCCATTTTTCAAATAGATCTGGAAACCTCTTCCAATTTAACAGGATCATACAGAACAGAAAAAGTCAAGTGTGCATGTAGATTTAAAGCTCTTCCCTTCAAGGGAAGGAATGTATGCGTTTCAGCATGAATCAACCTAGTCCTCACAGGATTTCTGACTGCTCTCAATTTTTTTTTTTTTTTTAAGGCATGACCAGTGCTTTCTTCACAGTAAAGCAAGCAAAAAACTAAAATCTTGATGACGGTTAAATGCATTTAAAATAAAATTGAACTAAAGTATAGCTGCTCTGATTTCTTAAAATGAGAAATCACCACACTGATCTCACACTGCCCGAGACTTACAGCAACTCAACCACTAATTTTAAAGAAACTAAAAAGAAACTTACACATTTTTGGCTTCAGATAGGCAAATACAACTTTAAAATAGACAGGGATGGAGCTCTTGGAAATCCTTAGTGCACTTGCAGTGCAGACCAGAAGTACAGGACCCTCTGTAAGTCCAGTCTTTTCCCATCAGAGCATCGTGGAGAGCAGATACACGTTTTAATTGAGCAGGTCCTTTTGAAACGCCCTTCTTCAACAAACATAGTAAAAATCTGCTCACTTCCTAAGTCTTCTTTATTGTGCCTGCTAACGTTTTACACTATTTTCCAAAGTCAGTAACAATATTCATCCCTCTGGCTTGTAACGCACTGATTAAAAAACAGATTGCCAGCAGTCATCTGCTATTGTCTGGCTTCCTAAATTCTGTTTCTGGTTTAATTTACTTGATTGTTCCATGCACTATTCATGAGTTCTATAATATTCCAAACTTTAATTTCAACAGATTAATTCTTACTAATTATTCAACATATGAACCTGCACATGAGAATTGTACTGTATGCACCATCCTGAGGCACAGAATGCAATGTCGAATCGTTTTCTGATTTCAAGTGGAAAACAAACTAATTATGTGGAAATATGATAATATATTGTGCTGCAGGGACCAGCCCTTTGTCTGTTTAGAAATGTTTACTTATGATCGGCTCCCTGTGTTATTTCTTCCAGGAGGAGCTGCCCTTTCTTAATGCATAAACATTATTGACTGGTCCATGATTCTTTAGTTCAAGAAAGCTGATTTACATAATTTTATATTACTTCCGTCTGGTGGAAGCAAACAAGACATCCCAGGAAAGTAATAATTGAGCTAGCTGTAGCAATCTTCTGGAAAGATAAGACACGGAAGTCCTTGGAAATGAAGGATCACTTATTTCTCTTTTATTTCTCCTACTTTTTTTTTTCTCTGAGCTGTCATGCAGCTTTACCTCTGCGCTGTTTGATTTGATGCATATCAGCATCCAGCACTTCATCACAGCATGGGGTCCAAATCAACTATCAAAAACCTGAAGTAGAACATGCTTTCCCCAGTCTTCTGTCAACCTTCCCCAGCCAAAGCTAATTGGGTGATACTGGTACTGGGAAATATTGGGATACTGGATGATCCACTGCTTGGGAGAAGCACTGTGAAGCCCTGCTGTGGCCATTGGAGCTGTCAGCCTGGTCTGTGGTGTCTAGGCTTTACCAAGTTTAAAAACTGTGCCAACACACCAAAACCTTTCTGTAATTCTGCTCAGCTGAAAATTAAATTATTTAGTCAAACGTAGCGGGTGGGAGGGAGGAGAAATAAGACCCCCCTCAAAAAAAGCAATACTTTTTTGCTTCCCATGACATGTGAAATGAGATATGTGCTAGAAATTGCAAGGTTGAAATATGTTTTCAGGAATTAATCAGCAGAGAAAACTATAAAAATAAAATAGAGGAGTGGAGTTTCTCAAGGGACCCTACTCAGTAATGGCATTAAGGAGCAAGTCAAGACTCTACGAAAACAAACACCAGCAATGATAGGGGAAGATAAAATCTGGACCCTAGAATGACATTTTAATAGACCTTGGGTGATACAACATGGTTTAGCATATACCATAATACTTAATTCCCTATAGAAATCCAGCCCAAAAAATGGGGAGGTTATCTGGCTTTCCATCCTTCCATCTTCCCCAATAATTTTAAGTTTATGAGCTTTACAATTTCTAACACACTTCCCCATGGATCCCATTTACTTTTTTACTTTATAATGACAAAACAGTAACAGATCATCTGCTTTCTGGCTCATTTATATTTTTGCTATTATTTCTACTGTGCCTTGCCTAAGGCCTCAAGAAGAATCAGAGCTATGTGTCACTAAAGTTAATAAAACCCCTGTTAAAAAGTTCCCATTCTAGGATCAAGATTTTCGATCCTAAAATCTGGTTGAGAGGAGGGACGGAAAATAGAATAGATCTTGGGATAAATCCCTTAATTTGATCCAGCCACTGATGTTCCAAAGATTTTTCCTGCCACAATCTATCTTTCACAGTAAAAAGGTTCCCAGAAGGATGAGGACAGCTCAGGAAAAATATACACACTCAATGAGTAAGGTCAGAGGGGAATTTTCAATATTTTATTTCAGATCCTGCATTCTGGTTTGATACAGATCTAAAAAGTACTGTCTTAAAAGACTCTGGTATGAATTTCCTGGTATCAGCTAAAGATGGTTTTGTTCAAACTTAATGAAGTGACCAGGGAATGAAGAGAAAGATGGGGGTATATGGATGTGATGGTTATTTTTCTCATTTAATTTGAAAACTAACTTGCTCCTTTGCTCAGAAATAAGGGCTGCAGAAAACTTCCTTGGGAAATGGCTGTAGAGCATCTCTTACTGGTATTTAAATGCCAGTCTGTGGTGTGGGGGATGCCAACCATGCAGAACCTTTTCTCTTCCTTCCTATATGCCTGTCTCTTCATGAAAGGATCATTTCTCCCAGGTGGTCTTCAGCAGATTTACCCTCAATCTCCTTGGCTTGTGCTTCACTCCTTTCGCTGTATCACCTCATCTCTGCCAGCAGGATGAGTCTTGAAGGACATTTTCTATATAGGACAGGTTCCCACTGTGATTTGTCATCACCAACCCCTAGAAACCCCAAGGAAGCCAAGAAATGATACAACCTCAGACACCTGAATGGGGCCACGACTTGCAGCCGTGCTGTTCCCAGCGCACACAACACCTCCCTTTACACAGAATTTATGGGTATTGGTTAGCCTGGCTGCTCTATCAGAAACTGCCATAAATAAAGTGCTGAGCATGCTCAGATTTACCATATACATTTTTTGCAGTGGGTTATCTGGTGCCACTCATGCTGCATTTCACTGGAAAGAAACATGCCATGGTTAATAACTTAAATGATCTATGCTGAGAGACTTTTGCTGAGGGAGGGACTGATCCAAAGCCTGTTGAAATAAATGTGAAGAATAGCCTTGTCTCCAGTGGGCTTTGGATCAAGCCCAGATTCATGTTCCTAATATACTGTCTCTTTTCATAATTTTGCGAGAATGGGTTTTTCTTTTGTGCAACAAGCCATAGTGGAGGGGAGTGGGGAAGAAAGGAAGGCAAAAAGAACCGCAGAAACTGTGCTAAAGGAATTTAAAATGAAAACTGCATTAAAAATTTAGTATGTGAGCACAAACAGACTACTTTGCTCTGGAAGGGTGAAAGGAAGGAAAAATTATTATTTTAATATGTACCAGGCAAGGACAAGCACAAATGTGACCACGTCTGAGAACAGCAGAGAGCCGCAGCCTTGGCTTACATTGAAAAGTTCTGGCAAATATCTCAGTTTAAAAGAAGGTGTGAGAAGGGAAGAGCCAGATCTGGCACACCAGCCCCTTCATGTTTGTGTGAAGCTGTACCACACTTAGCTTTCGAGACTTTTTGCCTGATTTGAATGCATATGCTTGATAAAAGGAAATGACATATTTATGTTTACTCCTTACGTTACTCAGTCTCCAAAGGGTTCAGGGAGTTGGTACAAAGGGTTCTGTGAGCTTCTGGGTCATTCTCACCAAAGTGACCTGATAATTGAGGGTTGTGCTAATTAAGATATGTAAATCTAGGAGCACCTGGAGCTCATGGGATGTGCAGGTATCTCTGAGATTGCTAGTGGGGAAGAACAATTTTCTCACGTGACCACAGTGAGTCTGGGTTGGTTCCACTGCAGGGATTCGTGGCCATGCAGAGACTCCCAGTGAGATCTGCTGTGTTTCCCCTGGTCATGTTAGCCCACCTGCAAGCCTCACCTTGCAAAGTGAGACAGCAAAGAGCAGTGTTTCTGTTTGCTTTGTCTTTTTCTAATGGGCTCCACTTGAATCGTCTAATTTTTAAAATTTTTTCATGGAGAAAAGCCGTCTTCTGGGGGCTAAAAGACAAATCAGGAGAAAATCTGGTTGCGCCTTTCAGGGTGCTCAGTATTAGATTAGTTTCTTTATGAAACTGGTTGTGCCTGTCAACAGTATCTGTATGGAGACTTCTAGAAAGAGCATGACTGTGGAACCTCTTACAGCAAAGGGCTCTTCTTTGGGTGAGTTTTCCTCCTAAAAGCTGCTGTGCAGTCAAGAAGGAGATCCGTGAAAGTGGGAAACGCAGACACACAAGTCTAGGCCATCCACATTAAACACCCAAGAGGGGGAAACAAACCCCCTCATTTTCCTGCAGGAGTAGACATGAGTAAGAGATGTCAGTGCAGCTATGACATCTGTTTACATGGGGATTTTATGCACCTGTTCACTAGGCAATAACAAATGCTTACCATGGTGGTAGCTGTATCACACGGTACATATGCTGCTTCTGACATACATAACACCTCTTTAAGGAAACACATGGCCCCATATGTCACGAGAACTTGTTTACATTCTACAATACAGTAATGGAAAATATGTTTCATAATAAATGTTTTCATCATTTTTGTGTTTAAGGAAAGAATGGGAGTTTTACGCCCTAGCTGTCAAGCTGAGTGTCCTCCCTCATTGTTCTCATTGAGAGATGTGTGGCTGTGGAGCAAACTTCCTACAAGCTTTCCAAGTTCAGGGAAGTTGGGATCTCAACTGGTCAGTTTTAATGGTGGATGCTCATGAAAAAGGTAAAATTGAAAAAAAAAGTAAGATTGGGACATATATTTGGTGCAAACCAGTGTATTTATTTATTTGGTTTACTATCAAGCAACCCATTTCTGGTCACTTTGACAATAGCAGATGTCACATATTGCCTGTGTAGAGCTTTTGGGATACTGAAGCCACCTCAGGAAGATTATCCTCACCTTTATCCACATCATATTTGCAGCCCTATCTTTAAGTTCAGTCTCCTTAGAACCAGGAAAAGGAATCATACTGCTCCACACCCATAAAATAAAGGGGTTTCCTGTTTGAAGACTGTCTAGCTCAACCTTCTCAGAAATTAATTTGAATAACTTTTAGCTTTGATATGGTTTGGTTGAGATTATTCAGATTTATGCTTTTTCCTTCTAGTAGTTCTTCTGTTTTCAATCATCAGTGTTCCCAGTTCATACACAGGAGTCTTTGTCCTCACTTCCCTCCTCACTGCTGAGGTAAGATTTTGTCCTACAATGAAACTAACAGGACAGTAAGAACTCAATAGAATAACCTTTTCCTGTGGAAGACAGGTCCAAGAGTTCATAATTCTCATTAAGATGACTTTTTTCCTTGATATGTACCCTAACTGTCACTTTCTGGTATATGTTTTTGTGGAGTTAGGTAACAAGAGTGAAAAGCAGACTCTACCTTGTTAGGTATTTACAAACAAACTGGAGTGTGAATGTTAGAGATAAGTGGACAAAAAACTTCTATTATTTTGATGTAAAGAATGATACACTGACATATTGTTCCAGTACATCTTTTCTATGTTTTGTTCTCCTGCGAAGCAGTATTCACACTATTTCAGCAGCTCACTTGATAGTAGAGAATGGATGAATAGATCATTTATTCCAAAATATCATAGCCTAAGCTTGTCTCTTTGCGCATAGATTGAATTTTGTTTAACAACACTTTTCCTGAGTTTCTTAGCACGCCCACCCCAAGTACTGTTTATTACCTTTTATCACCCCATTTATCACACATGTATATTAAAATTAAAGAAGCATTTTATATTCCTTAGTTTAAACTAGCTGCCAGATAACTTGTTTAGAGCCTTCAACTGCAGTTTTGTGAGGCATACAAAGTCTATGTGGCTTTTTTTCTTTCCTTTTCTTTCTCTTTTTTCCCTATTGGGTTAGTTTTTATGCAGTGCTATACTTATTCCTTTCTCCTGGACTCCTTTCCAGACTGGAAAGTCCTTGTCTGTTTTGGCCAGGCTTGGACAAGTGACGTAACTCCCTGTGATCTGACAAACTGGGGCCACAGAGCACTTCAAAACCTTCTGAAGTGTGTCAATGCTAAAACGATAATAAAACCATAAAAATAGATTGAACTACATTTTTACTGACATTTCCTGACTTACCCATTCTCAGTGTTACTTTCTGAGTTCCTTGGAGCCTGAGCAATATGTGAGGGCACAAAGGTACCCTAGCCCATATGTATTTGGGGACAAAGATACTTATTTTGAGAGTGTCATTGCAAAAAACTTAAAACACCTCCCAGACTGTCTGGTCCCTGCAGTTTGCTTAATGGAGAGAAATATGATATATTATTTAATATCTCAAGAAGCCTAGGGCCCAAATTTATCAAAGCAAATAAGTCTCTTTGATTTCAAGGATGCTTAAAGTTAACTGTGTGCTTCATTGCCGTGTGGAATTGGGGCCATATATTCAGTGGTAACGCACAACCTATTAAAAAAATGACCTGGCAAAAGCATGGGATTACAAGGTTTTAATAGTGCTCGGTTTCATTTATAAATAATTCCACTTTCTTATAAACATATAAAAATATATAAACATTAACACATAAAAACTTAAAGAGTTTTGGCGATAGGATGAATTTGCGCCTGATGAAATAATTCTGTTCCTCCCCTTATTGAAGCTTGGTTTTAATCCCACAGATATATATATATAGAATATACATCTGTGTATATTTATATGTAATATATATATAAATGTAGGTTATTCTTGTAGTTAGGTCAAGACTCCTTTTGAATTTATAATAGTACATGTAATAGAGGGGATAGCAAATCTTGTTTGACTTAGAAATCTTGGCAGTTATTTCTTTCCTTTAAGTATTTTCCCTCTATTTCTTCATTTTATGCATTACAACCACAGAAACAGAAGTATTTTGAAAATGTTTAGGACTCACTTAAATGTTGCATCTTAATCCATCTTTTTTTTTTAGTGGCCTTTAGAAGAGAGTGTTTTCAACTGTGCCAGGGTACAGAAGGACCTTTTAAAATAATGATTGTAATCTTGTTTTCAGAGTTTCGTACATTAAATATGCCACTGAAATTTGCAGTGAAATCTTACCTATGACTTTCTCCTATAAACTTTATTGAACTGGATTATTGCTTAGGTGTCTTGTTTACAGCAGAGTGCTGACAAGCTTTGTGAATGGGAGAACAACATCATTTAAAAAAGAAAATAACTTCAAATCCCTAAGGAAGAACAGTTTCCCAGCATTTTAAGGCAGCATACAATGTTCCATCGCCCTGAAGCCAACCTTTTCTTTGAGTTATTTTCAAGACAAGAAACAATATGATAGCAACCTACAGAAACTTGGCAGGGTAATTAAATAATCATTTTTCTTCCAATGTCCAATCAAGTCATAAGGTGAAAAATCACAAAGATGAGACAAATTTTATTTTGCCTTCATATGCACTGAGCGGTTTCTGAGAAATATAATTTCCTCACTACAGGGAACCAGCGCTCACTAATAGCAGAGCCAAGCAAAATTTCTGAAAATTGTTATTGTAATGTTTACATAATGAGATCATATCTTTTTCCCTTATGAAGTACAGGTGCAAAATCTAAACACTTTGCTCCCAAAAGTGCAACTTTCCAGCTATTTCTTTCTTAAGTGGTCCTTGCAAATATAACCAGCCAACTATTAATAGGCTATTGACAACCTTGGGAAAGCTCTTTTTTTTTTCAATTTTTTGCCCCTTGCAACCCTACCAATGCAAAACCCCAAACCTATCACTCCAAATCTTTCTGCTCTTTCATTTCCTTTCTCTCTCTCTTTTTTTTTTAAATTCCTATTTATTTTTTGAGGACCAGTCAACCTACAGAAGAGCATCTGCTGGATGCTGCGTGGAGAAGCAGACATGTGGAAGCCTTGCAAATGTAAAAGCCAGGAGTGGGTCGGGCCCCAGATGGTGAGTGTTTGTTCTTAACAAGGAGAGTATTTCTCCTCCAAAAGAAGGGAGGTAGCACCCTCTAGCACTGAGCCTTTGCTACCACTCCAATGACAGGCACTGCCAAACATAAATCAGAGTGATAACAGCCTCTGCTGGGGATTCAGACCCACATTTTCCTGCATGGAAGATAAAATCTTTTCTGGTTCTTAATTCAATCACATACCCAACTGGCAATCTTGCATATCAAAATGGGAATCCTGGGAGGCTGCTGGAATATGCAGATCAACAGAAGCTAATTAGCATTTACTTGCAGCCATCCTTAACTGATTGGCAGCACAGCTGTGGGGACCAAGCAGAACATGCTGAGTTGCATATTTGTATGGCCACCTGCCATTTGGTGGGATCCAAAATAGTGTAAACTACCACTTCACAATAACTCAGTGACCTTAGTTTTGAAGTAATATTGAACAGACATATTTGGCTAAGTGTATAATTAGTGCTTATTTCACCTGACACGCAGTTCAACAATAGGCTGTGCAGCAGTACCTTCCTAATTCGACATGTTGATGTCTTAATTGAGATTGACAACTTGTTAGAGAGGTACTGCATTTCCAACGCAGGCTGAGATCTACCCATCATCACCAACTTCCCTAAGCATATGAAACAATGTGCTTTTATGCCTTAAAACATATTCCAGCTATTCAGATCTGAACAATCAAACATGAGGGGAGCTCACCGATGAAAGCAACGGGTCCAGTCCTCGCAGGGGCTTTATGTGAGTAATTTTATTGCTTTGCTCCTGATATGTAATGGAGTGGGGTATGACCCAGTAAATAAAAATGTCAGGAAGCATAACAAAAAAAAAAAATAAAGGGAGAAAGCATGTTTAGGCAGAAGGAATGCCAGCATTGGAGGCCAGCTCACACAGTGGTGTTGAAGTGAAAATAAATGAAAGCTGTACCAAGGATTTACTATAAAACGTTGAGAAGAGAGTGGTGCCTCCCAAGGTTGAGCAAGCAAAGATCTGTAGCCTGATTGTCTCATCATCCTAATCTGGAAATCTGGGTTACCTGAATGTTGGGATACTTCTGCTTCCAGACAAAAATATCTGAAAGAGATCAAATTTGTGTATCCATTATAAACTAAATATAAATTACCTTTGTCAATTGGCACGTTTACTCAAGGTGCCTGGACTGGCTTGTAGCAACAAGAAATTTGATTCTGTTTTAGACTGCATGCCAGAAAATTGAAAATAAATAACTATATATATTACATGCATCTGGTAAGTGATAAGAAAAGTATATCTAGGATTGCTGGTATAGTGAAATGAAATGAAATATCTAGGCAGTGCTATAATAGTGGAAGATGTAGGAGTGTAACGACAGGTCAGAATGGAGTTCTTGGTTGTGTGTTTCCAATAGGGGACCACAGCTGGTGGAAAGTCAGTCCCTTCAATCAAAACTATGTCCTCATTATTCCTGTCACATACGGACAGGAGCAAGGCCTGGAGTTCATCTGCTGTCCTTTACCTGAAGAAGTGCTATAAAAAATCCTGCTGTGCCATTCTGGGTGTGCTGGGGATCAGTATATCCAGAGATACTCTGGAGGCACACAACCACAAGGCATTAGGTGTTATTAAAGCCCACACTTTTAAGCATATTCTTGATAATGCAAGGGAAGAAGTGGCCAAGTTCAGAACCCTCCTCTCTGTACCCCCACAAACCATGTGAGCTATGGATGGACAGAGCCCATCAGGCCAGTAGGTCCAGGTGAGCTGTCTCTGCAGAAGTCATTCCAATAATTGCTTGATGCTTGTTCTTTGCCACATTCTTCATCACTGAACGTTGCAGCAGCTCTGTTCTTGAGCCCTGATGTGAAGGTTTTGCACACATAGCCCCAGAATTGTCTTGGCTCTCTTTCTGTAGCCACGATGAATCAAACCATCTGCTTCATTCAGCTACTGAAAGAGAATAATCTCAATTTGACTACTAAAAAACACTGTCAGATAAGAAAATACTTCTGAGCTCAGGTTTTGTAGGCAATTTATCTCTATTGCAATGAATTTTGCAATATGTAGTAAATACTGCAAGGTGTTGTAGATGTAGCCTCCGGGCCCAAAGACAACTGAAGGGAACAGGAATTTTCCTGTTGTCTTGGATGTGCTTTAATCACTGACAATTACCATGAAATTTTGTAGCTCTCTTTCTGGACATAAACAAGGTTGCCCTCAGGTTAGGGAGGTCATATTTGTCAAGGATCTTGCTCCTGCCCAGACAGATGTGGCTTTCCAGGAAAGTTACTTGGACACTGCCTTGTGAGGATCTGAGCAGGGTTTGTGGCTGGTTGAATGTAGAGTGGAAGAGGCATCAGAGTTTCAGCTGATGGGCAACTTGACAGCCCACTGAGCAGATTGCTGCAGCTCTGGGCTCTGTGCAGGCATGGAAAGCCAGGAGCATTGGCTCCCGAGCACCCAGACTCCCATTCATCTGGGACTTCCAAGTTCCTGTCTCTGTATTATGCAACGAAGTGGAATTTTAATTGAAGGCTTATCCAAATTGCCTGATAATTTTTCAAACCTTCTAGATTTCCTTCTTCTCCTTCCAAATCAGAATGAAAACAAACTCCAGAATATTAAAATAATTCCCGTGCCAGAATTCCGTATCTTCATCCAAGTCTGCTTCTAAATTTGTGTCACAATAGGGTTTGGGACTGAGCTGTGTCATATTGCATCATGCTGTGGGAATGACAGCCTGACATGGTTCATGCTCATCACAGTGCCTTTTGTGTATAAAGATGATTGTAGCTCATCTCCAGGTGTTCCTGGGGAATGCACTGACCATGTGCTGTGTACCCCAGCCAGTGCCATGTGCTGCTTCTCTCACTTTTTCACCAGAGCATGGTACTTGTACTGTGACTGCTCTATCGCCTTTCTGATAAAACTGGCTCTCACTTAGGAAACTCACAAACTAAAGAAGCCTAAATATGACAAAAAGCTACTGGACCCTGCAGAAGACAGGCTGGGAAATACTTTGTGCCATCCCTGAAGTTGGAGATGGAGACCCTGCTAGAATTAAATAAAATTATAAGCATCTCAGCTTCCTGTTAGTGAAGGAAAGCACTCTACCTGTTTAGGAGCACATTCTGGAATTTCACTAAGTGGAAATGTCCATCTCTCACATCCAGAGAGATCTCATAAGCAGCAGGGCAGTCCATCCATCAGGCAGGCTCTGGGACACCCTTTCATTAGGATTTGTCCTGATCTGTGGTGATGATTTAACAGTTAATTGGAGCACTCCAGTTTGAAGCCTGTGCTGCAAGCAGCAGTGGGATGTAGTCCTCACTGAAGACTTTTGCTTTTTTTCCACTATGCAAAATAACAAAAAAGACTAATCTTAAAACTGCTCTTAATGAGTATAACCAAAATATTAACAGTAGTAAACAAGAATACATTTGCTCATAACTTGTCATATCAGTGTAATAAATTAAGCCAGAAACACATTAACATTTGACAGCTTAAACAATGCAGGAAAAAATACAAACCTCACAGGGACTATGTGAAGCATGTTGGCAGTTTAACAGACATTTTGAGATGTAGATACATATATCAACCTTTCTGAATTTAGTCTTGATAACTCCTTTTCCTCTGTGTGCCAAAACACTGCCGTGTGAAGACTAATGAGTTCCAGATTTGTTTATCTTTGGTGGCTGAGGCAGATTCATGAGCCCCCTGAACCTATTTTACAGCAGCCCTGTGATACCAGCGTGCAACACCAGAGGCAGAAACGTCTCTTCTATGCTGATGGATATAGAAGATCTTCTGAGAAGGATGTGCTTGGCCATCTGACACGAGAGATCATGTCAGATGTGTTCTGGATGATCTATACAAGTGAATTGTCCTGCCTGTTATCTTTCATATGTGTTTTATGTTTATGTTCAGAGGTGTAATAACAAATGCTGGGAATAAATCTTGCATATGAAATAGGGATTATTATGTCTTACAGCAAGGCTTTGTGTCGTGCACTCACCCGATTTTTGTATGGGTGATTGTGTTTCCCAAATTTTTTATGTTTATATTGTGAGAGGTCTCAAATAAATATCATAGATCAGGAAGACCATGGGCCACCTAAGCGAAACTTCTTCCTTCTGCTTTTCTCCTGTTTGAGTTCCACGGACTTGTTTGGCTCCTTAGTATTTTGGGTTTTATTAGTCAGGGATTTTTGGTGTTTCAATGTTTGCCTTTGTTCAAACGTGTGGCCATAACTGCTGAAAGGATGGGATGGGTTAACGATTGGACTCGATGATCTGAGAGGTCTTTTCTAACCTTAATGTTTCCATAATTATGCATCTTTATTGAAATTAACATACAACATTTTGAGTAGCCTTTTGTGAAAGCAGAGCAGAGCATTTGCCTGCTGAAAGTCCAAGCTGGTGATTTCTCTGTGGACGAATCTTTGCTCAGTTCTGAAGGAAGAGGATGGTTTTGACCTATCACCCCCTCAAACCCACGGCTGGCTTTTATCTCTTGACAGGACAAAGGCACCTGGAACGACTTGAAGCAGAGAATGTCCCTGGAGGACACTGGTCACTATGGTGGATCTGCCTCTCCTGCCCTGGGTCTGGCCAGGGACACAAGGGACAGCCAAGGCACGTGCCCAGGGATAGCTGTGGGTATCACACAGCAAGTTAAAACAACTCTGATGAACACTTCACTTTCTGCCTCCAGATTTCTTATTCATTATTAGCAGTGTAGCAGAGGATCTAATGTACCCTTACCATAGTTACGGTCCAAAAATAACGTTTTTTCCTCGAATTTGAATGTGGTGTACATTTTTAAGTAACTTTGCTGCTGATTTTTTCCTGTTTTAACAGATGTATTTTGACTAACTACTTCTGCAGAGCAATTCCTTCTTTAGCAGAGACTACTCTGTGTCCTCCTCTTTCTTGTAAGTAATAATTTTTCAGAATTTTTAACTGGTGGGGCTAGGTCATACCTATTAAATAAGCAGTAAGAGAAGTCAATAATGAATGCTCTCTCCCCTCAATTCTGATTTGAAAATGGTAAAATCCAAATGCAACCAGAACCACAGCAGACTTTCTGTGCAAGTATTAAGGTACATAGCTGTGTACTGTGTGATTTTGGAAGAAGGAGTGAAGAAAGGTTTATTAGGAAAACTGCCTTCTGTATAGGGAATATTTTTGGGGTTATTTGTAAGAGAAGCTTACTTGCTATTTGAATATTTAATAAGTGACACAATGCCTGGACTCTGCTTTTCTGAGAACTGGCCTTAAGCTCTTTTCAACAGCAATACTAAACCAAGGTCAGAATTTATTGCAGAGTAAAATGAGGTAACAAATGCTTTTGGGGTTTCGCTGTCCGTGCATCTCTGTGCTGTTTACCGTGTGCAGCACAATCCTGTGACAGCCCAACACAGCCTGAAGCCCCCCCGTGCTGTGCAAGGGATGAACACACGGTGAGAGACAGTTCCTGGCCTGAAACATTTACAATCTAAATAGATGTGGCAGGTGAGAAGGGGATAACGGGGAATTTTGTTATAAATGGACATCTGATTTGGTGAGAGGGGGAACCCATTCAGCCGTGAGCAGGAATTTTGCCCACTCCAGGTGGTTGCTGAGCCTCCTCTCCCAGGTCATGCTGCTCTCTCCAGCTCTATTTCATGCCTGTAAAAGCAACCATTTAAGTTTGATTTTCTGAACAGAAGAAAAATGGAAAAAGAAAAAAAAAAAGCCAACCCCCATAAGAACAGTAGTCCATTTCTGTACCACGAGCCATGACTGTTCTTGCTCCAGTAAAAGCCAGACCTCCTCATAACATACCTTATAACCTGTTAATTATGATTTCCTTCTCTAACATTTGGATCACACTACTAAATATTTTTAAATATCTATATATGTGTTTTTTAAGCTGCTGGGTTTGGGTTACACCTTTTCCATATGCCCAACCCACACAATCCCATCAACGCTTTCACACACCAGTCAAACACTCTATATTTGTGTGAAACTCACTGAAGGAAAAAAATTCCTATTACTACTACTACTAATACAAATTCATTTCTCACAACTATTAGCGTTTTCCTGAATGCCACTGAATGAATTCCCTGCAACTGAATGTCTAACTTTTTATTGTGTTGATTCAGGGAAGATTTTTGATTTATATTCATAATTACTCCAGTCCCATCACCACACGCCTTTTTTTTTTTTTTTTT
>VZTG01001433.1:496949-517020 GCA_013397845.1 Melanocharis versteri
TTTTTTTGTGCTTGACAAAGCTCCCTCTACAAAACTTAATCACTTTCTGTTTGAGCAATCCTCGAATACATTTTTACATTCTGTTGTCACTGGGAATGATGTTCTGAAAGTTGATATACATTGCAACAGCAGGTGTTAAGGCAGGCAAGTAGGGAACAAAAGCTCTTAGAGCATGAAAGAGTCTAATAATAGACAATTTGTTCACCTGGCACTGGCTGCTTAAGCATTTGAGATGAGCTCATTGTTATTTGGCCATGAGCTTTCTTGGTCGTAGGGATGAAAATATGGAAAATCCAGGTTGTGGAAACAAAGGTCTGCTAATATTAGAACGGCACTAAATGGGGCATGATCGAGCTGGGGATGTTGCAGGGTGAGCGGCGGGGCTTAAAGCAGTAAAACATTTCCATAACTAGGAAAGCAATCCATAAAGTCACACTCGTGTCTGTTCTTGCAATAAAATTACATGTGTAAACGTTTTCAATAACTCCACAACTGGGCAAGCTGCTCAGAGCAGCCTTGCACTCAGAAGTGCAGTTTCCAGGCTCGTTGGGAGCGTGGCTGTCAGTTAGGGAAGCTCCCCATGGCCAGCAGAGATGGGCAATCTGGTCAGAATGGAATCATCCATCCTCAAAGGCAATTCCCAGAGCGATCCTGCTGCAGCCATGGGGCAGTGCTGGGAGCACCACGATGCCCCACTGGAGCCCCAAGCATGAGGAATGCAAGGTGTGTTTCCAGACCCAGGGCAGGAGCTGTGAGGAAGAGGATGCTGGTTCCTGGGAGCACATTGAATGCCTCCCTGCAGGCTGTTGGTGTTGGGAGTGTTTGGGAAGCTTTCTCTTCAAAAAAGGGACTGCACCCACTCTGGGGGGGCCTGGAGGAGAGCAGAGATGACTCTGTGCTTGGCTGTGGTTCCTGTCCACTGCCCAGAAGATAAAGGGGAATCTTTGCCTCAATTAAAAGGGCAGCACTGTAGCTGAGTGTCCCTAAATCACCTTTCTTTGGCATGCACCCTGTCCCTAGAAGAGGGCCATGGATGCTCCCTCAGCACAATAAGCATCCTTTATCCAGACGTGCATTTTCATGTCCTTCTTTTCATGTTCTGCTCACATGCTTCTAAACTTTAGGAAATTGTGTTAATTATAGCATACCATTAATTGTTGGTTTTGCTTTCAGAGAGAAAAAATCCCTCTGATTTTTAAATTTTCTTTGATTTCCATAGGAAATGCCACAGGACTCTGTTCCTATTTACCCCTCTAAGCCATGCACACAGTTGTTTGCTTGGATCCCAAGGAGATTAAAGGATGAGGAGACTATAAATGCCACTGGATTTCTTTCCTTAGGCAGCCTGTGGAGATGAATCCTGCGTCAGCAGTCGCAACTGGTGAGCTCCCTCTTGGCTTCAGTTCTACTAAAACTTCACTTTATCTTCATGAAGTCAGGTTGACCTTCTAGTTTGGTTGTTAATCAAAAGTCTCAATTGTTAATCATAATTCCCAGTATTATGGGTTCAGTTTCCAGGAAACACTAATCTTACCATCTTTACAATCGCTGTAGGTCAATGAGGCCCCTCCACCACGCAGTGCATTGATCTCATTTTCCAAACCATCACAGTTAGGGCACATTTTGGGCCAAAAGCCACCTTCCTAATAAGCTTAAACTGTAGTGGATTGACAGTTGTGTTGCTGTCAAGCAGGGCTTATTTCACACCAGTGGTATTCACCGGGTATTGCAAACATTTATGGCCAAGTTAAGCTCACGCAACAAGAGGTCAACATAATCCTACACCACCTCCCAAAAAAATCATAATTAGAATACTTGGATACTGATGGCGCTAACAAATGTTTCACAAGTAGGCAACGGTTTAAAAAAAATATAAGTGCCTAATACCTCATACTTTGAATAATGAATATGCTGGAGAAGTTTGTCAACATTTAGCAATCAGTTCGTGCATTCCTTGACCAGAGCAGTTGTGCAGGCACAGCTTTAGTGCCAGTGTGCAGCTCTGCTTGCCCCACACATGTATCATTGAAGAGTCAAGGACCAAGGAGTTATTCCCTTCACATCAGTTGTTATGTTCTCCATTCATTTTATTTTTCCTTTGGAAATGTCAGCTGGAATTTGGCATGTAAGGGTTTAGGTATCTGAAGGGAGGCCACAGTGCTGAGCACATATCAGATTGCTTTTCCTTGCTAAACTCCCCCCTTTGCATTCCAGCCTGACAAAGTTTTGTTGCAGTTACTCAGTACATAGATAACTAAGTGCTTTAAATGCTAATTAAAATATATGATGTTTAACTGTTGGCCTATGCCATTTGTTTATGATGGAAGACAGCAGGGAAGCAGGATCATCTATTATAATTATCAGCAGAGTATTTCTTTTCATCTCTTCTTGTCCAAGCAATAAGTATGTCCAGGCACTGACTTGGTTCTTGTAAACAGCCTTGTTTCCAACAGAATTTATCCCTCCGTCTTTCCATTGTCTTATCTTTCAATTCACCCTGAATCTACCTTAAAACAATACATTCCAAGTATGTATATCCACTTTTTTTATACTTGAAACTTTCTGTTGGAATTGTTTCAGGCCTGCAAGCTTGCTGCCCTGGTCTCAGTATGCAGAAGTGTGTTCCCATTAATCAAAGGAAAAGCTGAGTAAAGTGGTACAATCCACATTCTCATTTTGGAAAATTAAAAGGCAGTATCATTATTAAAAGGCAGTTCTGCTAAATGTTTTCTGATGGAGGGAGAATGTTACGCTGTCCAATGACTTTGCCAAAGATATGACACCAAGAGACACAATAAATGAATGTATAAATAGTAATTGTTCTGAAAGCGGTAGTCATAAATCACAAAGTGAGTTGCAGAAGGTTTCTTTCTTGGTGATACTTGAAATGTGATTTATGTTGAATTGAAAGAAAATCAGATTTTCTCTTTCGGTTCTGTTGAAATGATATAGAAACTTGAAACCCAATCTCCCTGAAGCAGAATCCCAAGCAAAATCCAAAGTTCTGCAGTAAACATTAGACCAAGGTTTGCAAAAGGAGGGGTTTGTTGAAGAGTACAAGCTAGCAATTTGTTGGAGTAAGAGGTTATTAATCATACAACACTTAGGGTTAGCAAAGCTCTGGCCTTGAATCAGCAACGCACTACAATAAATTGAATCACTCCAGTAAGAACAAATAAGTTGATCTGTGAAGTTCTGCAATGGATCTCAAAAGACCTCTTCCCCTGCAAAACAGCCTTGGTTGTAATGACAAACGATCCTTTTATTTGTTGTGATCATTTATCAGCAGAATTTGACCCGTCTCACACTGTCTGTAGGTATTTTCCCAGGGTTCATCGACTGTGCTCGTGTGGAGAGATTACCTGCAGATCACCACTTCCCCTTCTTCCCTGAACGGCATCTGTCCTAATATGTGCCCAGCCTGGGAAGCAGAACTGCTGAAAACTCGGGACCTGAAGAGTCTGCAGGACAGCTGAGTGATGGACCTTATCAAAGGGTGTTTCTTCCTAACAGCTGGAGTCCTGCAGATGTGCCCCTGCAGAACTGATCCAACTCTGGTTTAATTGTCAGACCAGATAAAGGATTCATGGGGCGCTTTGAAGCCTGGGTCCAGAAATCCTCTAGCCACCTCCCTATCCTCTTCCAGGGGCCTCTCCATGGCCAAGTTTCTGCTGTGCCTGTAGCAGTGGTGTGCAGGTTGGCATCACTAGCTGCAATTCCCTGTAATAACACTGGGAAGTAGACCCTTGATAAGATTTGGAAACAGGGACTGGCTCAATTATGCGGCTATGTGACTTTATTCTATTTGCTTTGGTTTCACAGTCTGCCTCTTGTCCTGCTGCTTGTTTGTCACACTCCCTTGTGCTCTGGTTTAGATCAAATGAGCTCTCTTTCTGTTTGTATAGCTCAGGATATAGGGACAGCCCAGGAAAACAGCCTGGGGCCTCGAAAAACACAAATTTGCTTGGGGAAGGACAGTTTTGTAAAGGCACGCGGAGAAGAGGGAACCTTATCAATAGGACAAGGGGTGATGGTTTTAATCTAAAAGAGGGTTGATTTAGATTAGGTAGAAGGAAGATATTTTTTACAGTGAGGGTGGTGAGGCACTGGAACTGGTTTTCCAGAGAATCTGTGGCTGCCCCATCCCTGGAAGTTGGACAGATTGGATGGGGCTTGGAGGAACCTGTTCTAGTGGAAGATGTCCCTGCCCATGGCAGGGGATTAGACTCGATGAACTCAAAGCATCTCTTCCAACACAAGCTATTCTCTGATTCTATGAAGAAAGTTGGCAATCACAAGGACACCAGGGTAAAAGTGGATGTAACCAGGACTTGATGAACCTCACCAGCCATTTCATTAGGTTTCAAGGAGAATTCCAAATATTGCTGAGCAGGACATTGAACATCAACTGCTGGCCCAAAGAGAGGCTCTTCCAAGACTACTGTATTTTTGGTATTCCCATAAATCTGTAGTTGCCAAGTGACAGTATCTCTGCTTGTTTTAAAGTATTCTAAAAGAGCAGTGTAGCTGCCTGCTGGCTACCTGAACCCCAATTATGCAATGCAGGCACTCGAGATGCTCAGGCAGCCCTGACATTCATATTCTGTGGATGCACCTTCTGGTTTCATAACTCGTTGCCATCAGACACAGCGACTTCCTCAGCAGCAGCCAAGAAGCTAACCTGTCTCCCAAGCTGGCTGGTGCCAGGCAGAGATTTCTGGAGCTCAGTGGCAGGAGTAGAAACCACTGGTAATTTAGGAGTTAGCTGAGGATGTTTCTTTAGTACAGCCTGCAGGTCAGACATCGCCTGCTAGCAAATAGGTAATAAATAACCACCAACAGCATCAGCTTCCTCCTATTTATTCCCTTATACTGTACTCTGAGTCTCTTTGTTCCACAGGACAAATGACCTGGTTGGAAAGGCACAAGGCACAGCCAGCTCTCCCTGCTGACTCCTGCTTCCTGTGCAAGTCTGTGGAACTGGTGCCTCAGGCCATCCTGATACCTGCAGGACTGCAGGTAAATCACTGCTGCCATCAGGGAACTCCCAGCCAACCTTGCTGTGTCTCGTCTCGAGCATATCTGCGTGGCTGACCTGGTCCCCAGCCAGAGATCATTCCCCAGCTGGGAATTTGGCTTTCTAGCAGCAGTCTGCTCTTTTTTATGTGAGCAAGTAGTCAGGTACGTTTGCCGCCTTCTTCATTTTTACTCCCGTATTTTTTTTGGTTTATCCACCTTGCTAAATCTGGTTAAAAGGTAACTGTCAGAAGATTGATGCAATAAATTTTATGCTGTACCTACAGTAAGCGAAGTTTTTTCTGCCCATTAGTCATCCAGCTCCTGGAGTTTGGACAGATAGTTTGTATTAATAAAATACACACTAATATCAAAACATTTTTCAAGCCAAATCTATTAATTACTTTTTCCATCATCTGCCTGGCTCTACACATGAATAAATGAAAAGAAGCAGAGAAGACAGAGACATGACAAGATCTGTTATGTAAATCACTCTGTACATCTCGAACTATCTTCTGGGGCAGTGCTAACTAATTTATGACAGGTCACCCAATAGTTATTAATAAGTTATTAAATTGACATAAAATAAATCCAGTAACACTTCTAGAATTAACAATACCTGACTCACAACTTGAATCAGCCTGTTTGGCAAAAGGGGCCAAAAATCATGGCCACTTTCAAGCTCTATGTTCAGAAAACTGCTTTTTTCCCCGCGTGTGGGTAGATGTTGAATCCCTCCTTAACAGCTGGGAAAGTTTCATCATTGCATCGCTTCACTGCACAGTCCATGTCCTCACCTGAAGGGATGGAGGATCCACTTTGTGCTCTCCTTCTACACAAGATATTGTAGATCCCAGTTTGCTCTGGCACATCCCAGTGACATCTTCCAGCTTCAGGATTTGACTGACTGCTTGAGCCTGACTTTGGGTACACTGAGTTTTCAGAGGCGTGAGCACAGATCTGAAAATCTCACTATCATGAGTCCTTGCTAAAGACATATGTAATTATTGAAATTAAACTGACAAAGAGTAGGGTTAGAGAAGATAGTAGGAAGAAGTTCTTGCACGTGAGGGTGGTGAGGCCCTGGCATAGGTTGCCTGGAGAAGCTGTGGCTGCCCCATCCCTGGAAAAATTCAAAGCCAGGTTGGACGGGGCTTGGAGCAACATGGAACAGTGGAAGGTGTCTCTGTCCACAGCAGGGTGCTGGAACAAGATGAGCTTGGTCCCTTCCCATCCAAACCATTCTGTAATTCTATGAAAATGCATTTCCCCCTTGCCAGTGAAGAACAGCTCCATAGTTGTGTGCCCTCAATGTATCTTAGGTCCAGATAATTTATCTCCATGTCCTCTGCAGCCTTTGTGTTTCCCCTCATTATGTTAATGGTGTCCATGTGCTGTGGACTCTGCTTGCCTCTGCTTGAATTTTGCATTGAGCTTTCAATTAGAGGGATTCAAACTGATTATTCTGGCAGCACTGCCCCCTCCAGAAATCCTACTCTTATTGCACATCAATTTTTAAAAAGGTGTTACTGATACTCAAGGAGTTGTCAGGGATCTGCTCTGTTGTCTCTAAGGACAAGGGAAGAAACTCACCCGGAATTAGACAAAACTGCTTCCCATAATTATCAAGTCACATGTCTGTGGGATAGTAGGGGATGGCACACTCCTGCTGGAAGACCTGTCTTTACATCCTCTAACCTGAAAACTGGGAATTTGATGAGAGAGAGGAAGGAAGCAGAAGATTCAATTCAAGCACAGGGAATATTTTGGTGACAATTTTTTTTAAATGCATGAATATTGGGTGGGTTCTTATATCCCCAGCTATGAATCATTTGAAGTTTGCTAGCCTTCATGTCATTCATTAGCCAAGGATATTTGCTTCATTTTCCACCCATTTTTCTTTCTTTTGTCACCTCAGCTTTGCTGCCTTCAAGGAAACAATACATTGCAGAGACTGCCTTGCCCTTAGAAAGTATCCAGGATTATTTAGCTCTGGTGCTGCTCATCTCCTGGCTATGCAGCCTGAAACTCAGCCCCTACCTATCTGTAATCCAACCTATTTTTCCTAAGCAGAGTTAACTCTTTATTTGTCAAGGGAATTACGTCTAATCTGCTGCAGTATCAGTCACACAGAAATTTCCTCCTCTGAGCCCCAGCCTGCTGCCTCAGTGGTGCAGGAAAGACATGCTCTTAATTCAGCCCTGCCTTCTCCTCAAAGGAGTTATAGGATCCTGGAATGGTTTGGGTTGGAAGGGACCTTAAAGATCTTTTTTTCCAACCCCCTGCCATGGGCAGAGACATCTCCCACTAGACCAGGTTACTCAAAACCCTGCCCAACCTGGCTAAATCCAGCTTAGCTGAGTTCAGCTCAGCTTTCTAACCACAGCTGTCTAAAAATGTTTGGAGCTTTTTGGTTGACTATACATCATTTTGATGGATGCCATTGTTATTCCAAGCTGTTACTGTACAGGTTTGTATTGGGTTTTGGTGTGGTTGATCTATTAGTGCTACTGATACAGCAGTATTGCAAATCCTGGTGTTGTTGATAGAAATGCAGTTGCCTTGTGTTGATGTTTTTGCAGATCAAATATCATCTGATAAGAATAATCTCAGGAAAAGAAATGTTACTGGTTTTGACACTCAGGGAACTACTTGTACGCAAGATTTTGAATTCTCTATTCCAAACATACCTGAGAAATAATTAGGTAAAGTTAAACCAGCTTAGAGATGGCTAAAGAGGTGCTGAAGTTGGAGGATGGCGTGGGCTTGTGTCTGTGTCCTCGTGACCCTCCAGCTTCCCTGAAACCACCCTCCACCACTCTGAATGAGTTGCAAGTGCTGCATCACAGTGTGGTGATGCAGGGCTGGGCTCACTCCCGTTAAAAGACCCTGGCTGTGGGTGGCAAGAGCTGCCAACAGCTCATTTTGCAGATGCCTGCTGGCTCTGGAGCCTGTCCCCAGCTCCACCAGTGTGAAACAGCCCAAATATTACCGACCCTTCCAGCCTGATGTAAAAAACCATCTGCATGCAACAGCTTTGGAGGAGGCCTGATGGCATGGGATTGGGAGCTGGGTGGAAGGGGCTTGATTCTGCCACTTGATTTATTGTCTGCTCATATTAATTTGCTTTGTTGTGAGGGACGATCATTATGTTGCCAGGTGTTTATTCCAATTGGACAGTGATCTAGCTAATTGCCAGGGCACCTAGATCTTGGGAATAACCTTTCATGAAAACAAAAGAAAAACTTAATGTCAATGTACAAAACAACATGAAACATCTTGGAAAGGAAACCTCTTCAGGTATTGAGTGGGAGCCACAAAGTGGGAGAGGAGTTCAGGGCAGGCTGGGGCTGTGGACCCAGCAGCACAGCCTGGAGCAGAGCTTTGGCCCTCAAAGCACAGGTAGGACTTGTCTCAGGGCTGTGTCCAGCGAGGATGCTCATCTCTGCTTCCCAAAAGAGGAGTTCAGTAATTCCCCTGGCAGGGAGGGGAGGGGAGCAGAGACAGGAGCAGCTGGAGGGATGGGATGGGGTTGCTACTCAGGTCCTGATGCCTCGCCAGCAGCAGCCCAAGCCCTGTGTAACCCAGGACTGGGATGACAGATTTTGTCATCAGCTCTTCCAACCGCCCTTCTGCTGGCCTTGTTTAACATCTCCTCTTCATCAGCCTGCTCCCCCCAGGTGAGCAGTGTGGGGTTGGGGACAACTGATGACCAGGACAAGAAGGCTTTGCAATACCTGCTGCATCACCCACCTGGGCACCTGCTCGTTCCCTCGTTTGAAGCCCTCAGTGGCAGGACTTGGAGTTCTATTTACTTTTACTGTTATTCTCACAGGTTATAGGCAGTCCCTTTTTTCCTTCCCACGTTGCTAATGCAATTGTTAAAGTTTTGAAGGCTGCTGGGCACATTGGAGGGATATGTCCTCGGTCTCTTAGGAAGAGATAACTTTCCTCCAGCTTTTTAGCAACGATGCCATAAATTATTACCCCGACATAGAATTTAATTGCACAGTTAAATACATCATTTACAAGGCTTTTAGCATGCCCTGCTAAATTCTCCACTTTTTCATCTAATCTCTGTAGGCCCTCGTTACATTTGCAGAGACCTGTATGGGCTTCATTCCTGTTAAACGTGTCGGTAAATCACAGCAGGAAAAAACCCTGACACGTTTCCCTAGGAATTTTCTCTGCAGCCTGAGCTCCCAACCCTGCGGCTTCCCGTTCAATAGGTCAGCCCAGACCCCATTTGTCATTGCTCTTTAATTACTGTGGAACCTCTAATCCAGGCCACAAATTCCTCCCTGCTCATACTTCTTTTTACTTCAGAATGCGTATCTAATAGCAACCAAGGACTTTTCCTATTTTCTCACTTGGAATCTGTTTTGGGAGCTTGGAATTGCTATCTAACTGAATCAGTAACATCTGTGACTTCGGGGCAGCTTGAGTGGGAATAGTTAGAGGGTTAGACAGATTTCCTGCATTTTAGGGCTCCTTTCCTCTGAAGAGGCTGCTTTGGGACAATTCAGGTGCATTTAATGCCACTTCTTCCCTTTTTCTTCCCTTTTTTTTTTTGTTGTTGTTTAACCCCATCTCTCCTTCCTCTTCCTTCCTCTCCCCCATCCCTCCAAGTTGTTTAGGTTTTTCAGAAGTAAAAATTATTTTAAGGAACCACGCCAGCATTTTGAAAAGTTTCAGTTTCAAACACTTGAAAAGAAAAAGTCAGAAGGGATTCCTAGAGCTGTACTGCAGCTTGCAGGTATGGCTTTGATTTTCCTTTTGGCAGGCTTTTGCCATTCCCTCTTTCATTGCCCTTCCAAGAATCGCTGCTGGGTGCCTAAAGACCTGTATGCTTCTTACACTTGGCAGGAGCAGATAACAGGAAAGCTACAGTTTGGGCTTTGAAAGATTAAAAGCAACATTTATTCCTTACAGTACTTTCAAACTTCCTCGCGTTAATTTAAAATACATTTTTGAGAATGTTTAACAACTAATACTGGATTTTTTAAACTTTTTTTTTTTTAATTCTGCACATGCCATACCTGTTATTTAAACCAAATAAGAGGTGGATTAAAGTCAGTGCAATTCTTTAAAGTGCATTAACTTCTTTGAGCAGTCCTTGGAAGGGGTACCCTGCGCCTCTGTGACTGGTCTCTTTATGATATCTTTGTAAAAGTTCTGGAAAGAAATGACCACGCTTTGTGAGTGAATTTCCATTTCTCAGAAACTTTTTGCTTCCAATGGTAACCAACCCCATTGCTAGTCGAGTGCACAACACAAGTGTCCCTTCCCTGCCTGGTGGAGCAGCTGATAAATTATTCATACAACTAATGAGGATTTTGAATTTCCAGGCAAACTGTGACGGCATTTTTAAAGGCTTGCATCACTTCAGCAACATCTTCCCCACACCTGAACGCTTCAGGCACTCAGGTGTTTTAATCATCAAGGCAGAGCTTTGCCCCTTTCTCCTCCTGCAAATGCTTTGCTCCACACAGGAATCCTGTGGCTATTTTGTCTGTTTGTCTGCATGAGGATTTTCTGTGCTAATAAACATGAGGGGAAAGGGGAATCTGAGAGGGCTGAATTAATTACCAAAAGGGATCACATAACTTGACTTATATTAATTTTGAAATGACAAGACACAGGTGCACTTTTAGTGATGTTTCAATGGATGTTAGCATTTAAGGTCCCTTCATATTTTTTTTCCTTCCTATGGATCTTACTTTAGCTGGAGCATATCAGAAAAAAAATATATCAGAGTAAGGAATCTCCTGCTGAAGCAAAGAGTTCTGTGATGTGAAAGGGCTGATTATGTTTATATTACGTGTTCTCCTGTGAAAGAACCAAGCCCCCCAGCTAGCAGGGGAAGAAAGGTCACTGAAACTGAAGAAACAACTGACTCAGTGTCTTAATTCTGAAGGAAATGAGCCCTTTGGAGATGAGAGGGGCTTTCTGATCTACTTCAGGGCAAGGCATGCAACTATGAAAATAAGCTTTTCCTGTTATGTTGAAGAATAAAGCAGCAAATGAGACAGACTGGGGATTGGAAGTAAAAAAATATTTACACTGATTTTGTTTTTACCTTTAAACGCTCCACGTGTGATTGGCAAAGCTGCATCATTCTCCCGGATTATCATCCACAGCATTCTTAAGAAGAATTTGAGAAAGAAAGATTAACAATAAATTAAATCTTTCTCGCATGTGGCAGCCAGACTTTCATGGCTGGGCTGGAAAGAGCCTTCCCATTGCTGGCCAGCCTGGTGGCATTGGGTCCTGAGATTCTCACATCTCTTTCTGCACCCACCACACATGAACATTCGAATGTGGAGGAGGTGATAGAAGAACCAGTGTCTGAAAAGCCCTGTACACGGGTTTTGGCATGTGTGTATTGCACTTCAGATGAGGACCTGAGCCTGTATTTGAGCCCAAACTCGCCTTCAGTCCACACTTTGTGGAGCTGAGCTTGCAGGGGCTTTTGCTGAATGTGAGAATTAGAAACTTGCATCACTGCTGGTCCCTGTCCCAAGGAATGTTCTGGATGGGATGGCCTAGGACACTTCTGTCCTGCTTGCCCTGACAGGTGTGTCTCAAGAGCACAAAATCCTTCCCATACATGTCACCACAAGGGACAGTGTGACCTGTGGGCAGCAGGAAGGGAGGGATGCCTGCAGAACAGTGCGGATTTCTGCTGCTGAAGTACAGATGGCTAATTGAATTTGGCTCTAAACAGCTAAAAATGGTCTTAAACATAGCTTGTTCCCTTCCTTGGCATCATAGTGGACATAGTCTTTGTGGTCATGGATAAGGACAAGGAGTGTTCTTAGTCAGTTCTTAGCACAGGTTGTGTTGACGAAGGCACTGACTGCTCTCAGGGGCTGCCAAGGGTTTAGAAATGTGCTGAGGAATTGAAATCCTCATTTAAACTGCAACAGCATTGTGAAGTATGAGCTCTATAAATCTTTACAGATTATTGGTCACCTAAACAGATAGACCTGAGAGTTTTGGTACTTGTGCCAGT
This sequence comes from Melanocharis versteri, assembly GCA_013397845.1. Classification (NCBI taxonomy): domain Eukaryota; kingdom Metazoa; phylum Chordata; class Aves; order Passeriformes; family Melanocharitidae; genus Melanocharis; species Melanocharis versteri. The sequence continues at coordinate 508,981 of VZTG01001433.1, forward strand.
TGTCCAGTCACTCTTGGGCAAGAGTTTTGCTCTGAAAGAAATCAAATAGAGCAACAACAGCTACTCCCACTGTAGCAGTAGGCACAGCGCACACAGACTGCAACTCTTACAGCAACAGTGACCATTTTGGAAAAGCAAATCACCCTGGAAGTTGATCAGAAATGCAACAGAGGATTGTTTTTAATGGCTTTAGGGGGAATATTAAGATTTATTCCTGTAAGGACTTACTCAGCATGTTGCACAAACTCCTCTTAGCGCACTAATAAGTCAATGTGTTACCGAATGCTTTGCCATTATAATTACAGCCACATGTTGTCCTTTTTACAAATAGGTCTGGCTTAATTGCATCATTTTTCAGCAGGATTTATGTGGTCCTGCTTAATCTAAAATTAGTACATGCACAAATGAAGTGCAAACTATTTTCCATCACTGAACTGTGAAATGTTCTCCAGAATAGAGATATACCAACATGTTCCTAAAAAGATGCAATAAACAGGCAACTTTTTGATTTGTGAGTCTGCACCTATACAATTTTGTTAAAAGTAAGGAAAAATATACTAAAATATACCTTAACTACAAAATGACATAAAAGTCAGCTAAATGGTCTAAATCAAGTAGTCTTTTTTGATTATCACTGGTAAAACAAGGGACGGGGGAAATCATAAATCTATCTTGATATTGCTAGCTCTCAGCATTTATTAAATACAGTAAGAGCTAATGTGTTTATATATTTCATCAATCTATCTCATGTAAATATATCACATTTATAAGATGCTCTGTAGGCTAAGATTGTGTTGGCCTAAATTCTAAGTTACGTTCACTCATATTCCATATTGCCTATGCAGCTCTGAGAGCCTAAGGATATGTACAGGGCATAGTAGGGATAAGAGTTTGGAGTACCTGAACCTAGGCCAGATATAAAAATTGCCACCCCTGTATACTGATTCGAAGTTTGGAACATGCATGATTTCCAGGAGTGTAAAAACTCACACATTAAAATATAAATGCACGGCCAAATCCCAACTAGATGCAAAAGTCTAAGGCTGGAAGCTGCTGGAATCCTCTTTCAGTTTGTATCTTATAGGGAAAAGTTATTTTGACTTCAGTAGAGTGGGTATCTTGCCATCCAGAATGGAGATTTACTTGTGCTGTGAGGAAGTCTGCTGAATTTCACTGGGTAAATCAAGAGAGATTCTGATATTGCTGAAGCATTCATGTAGAAGCACTAAGCTTTGTCCTTCCCCCAAACATGGCAGCTTCTCTCTCAGTTTCTTGACAGATAAATGCAGTTTTTGAAAGCTACTCAGTTTCGTGTGAAACATGGTTTGGGTAGAAAGTAAGGGAAAGGCTCTATTACCAAAAACGCTTGGATATTAAAAATAGGCCTTGGTTCCTTATGTTCCTGATTTTTACTCCTTTGAAGTATTTCTCCTTGTAGGTCTAAATGGGCCAAAATTCTGAAGACTTACTTAAAGCAGGGCACCTAATGACCTGTGCAATGTGCTTTCAGCCATGAGAAATGCTCATGGCTGTGGGTAGGAATGGGTTAACACACAAACAGTAGCTTGCAGGTCACTGCCATTTCTCTCTGCCTCCTCATGTCACCACAGTAATTCACACTCTGAAACCTTAAGGCTATAGCTGAAAACGTGCTGCAAACAGAAGCTTCAGCGGAGCTGTCTCTGAAACATTTCAAAGGCCGATCCTGAATGAGCAGAGTGATCCTTAGTGCTCCTTGGCATCCATGAGACACCTGTCTGGTTCTGTGTTTGGCTTAAAGTGAGGATTCTGGCGTGCATTATCCCAAAGGTAAGATATCTGATAAACCAATAGCGGATGGCTGGATTCATGATTCCTGGCAGCCCTTTAATCTGGATCCTTGGAGATAACAACAGAGATGTGTCCAAAATGGGGCCCCTGGTCTCACCAGTGGTTCATGATTGCACTGATGTTTGAACCAGGGCACCAACCCTGACCTCTCCCTGCTGCCTCCTGCACGTTCACAACTTCTGCTTTTCCTAAGAATGTTTATTCTGTAAATTAAAGGCAAATGCTCAGCCTGAGGGATTTGCTACCCTTTGTAAATCAAGAGTTGAGCATGTGCCTGGTACTTCTCACACAGGCTTTTCCAAAAGTACTTTTATGAAAGCATTTAAGCACTAATAGTATTGCTGGATAAGAGCAGAGTGTGATGCAGGAGTAGGATGCAGGTGTTACAATCACATTTGGAAAAACCATACATGGAAAAGGAGGCACCGAGGAATTTTAGAAAACGCTTTCCTAAGGAGATGTGACATCCTCCATGGATGTGGCACCACTCTTGTGGTGGATGTCTGGATGTGGACCAGGCTTGACATAAAGCCCTTTCTGGTGCAAAGGAGATTGGAACCACTTTGGCCTCTTGTGCAGGACACACGAGTCTTGCATAGAGCAGGAGACTGTCCTTGGAGTTGGGTCTTCCAAAATAATGGTCCACTAAACAAAAGCAAGGGAAGTTGACTATTCTGCCATCTGCTATCTAAGTAAAGAATTTAGAAGGTTCTGTGATTTTTGGTTACTGTCACAACCAAATGAGCATTTTTGGTACTGCGTGTATGGTTTTGAACACCTTCAGGTAAACAGCTTCTGCCTGCTCTGATGTTATTGTAGAGTATTTCTCTAGAGCGTGTTCCTCAGCCTGTCAGAGTGCAGAGGAGCCATCTGCATCTGCTGAACACTCCTCAGGTGAGCTACTGACCTACACCAACCCAACACCTGCAACACCTGCAGGCTGCTCAGCCGCGGCCACCGGGCTGCTGAGGGACACCGAGCAAGATGCGCCTGCAACAGCTTGGAGGAAACTGGGTGCCTTTTTTATAGACTTTAAAATGAAATAGGAATCAAAACTCCTTCTGAGAGCAGTACAGCTGGAAGCAATTCCAAGCCTTTCTTGAGCAGAAAGGCTGCTCCTGACTGTTCCTCCCAGAAATGAGCACTGAAGCGTTAGCCTGTCATCCGCTGATCGCTTCAACCATGCTAAAGGAGGCACCTGGACTCAGAAGATCAAAGCTCTGCTCAGTTTTCTCAAGTTGGATATTCTGGTATTTCTGGTGCATCTTGCATATGTAGAAGAAGCAGAATTTGTCTTGGGGAACAGAGGCATCAGCACAGAGAGGGGACAGATGGAGAACGTTACGGAGACCAAACCACGGCTCGATCTTCCCAGAGAGAGCGGGTCCTGCAAGGTAGGAAAAGTGGTTTTAAATGAGACAGTGACACAGGAAGCTGGAAAACGAATGGCTCGGGCAGGGGACTGTTCTGATGCTGAGAGGGAAGAGGTGGTCTGAGGACAGCACCTTGAGCATGGAAAATTGGTGTGTGGGGAGCTGCTGTCAAAGGAGCTGGTGCAGAGATCATCACCTGCTTTGAAGGCTTAATAAGTCACTTTAAACAAAAGTGCGCTGTTGGTTTAGGTGAGTTCCATGTTTTTCACAGGGAAAGTTTTTTCCCAACCCACCCTGCTACAGATGTCATTCCCCGAACTAAGAGCTCATAAACCTTTCACAAAACTTCTGTTTGATTTTCAGGCTTTATTATTGTACATCAAGGTAGTTTTATTTGCCATGTTATTGTTCCTAGTGTAATTGCTCTTGCAATTAGAAAAGATAATAGATTAAATGATAGCTACAGTTTTGAGTTTATTGTGTTTCAGAAGATTTACATTTATATTTTTCCTTAATATTTTGCAATTAAATTAAAAAAAAAATCCAGGGGCATGTTTCTATACCACCAACTCCTGCAGGCTCTTTGTAGGACGTCTGGGCTGAGGATAAGCCTGAAAAGGATACTTATATGCTCCTGGAATATAAATTAATCCCCCTAACTTCTCCAAGTCATATTCACTATATCCTTTTTTTATCTTTTCAGAACAAGAGAAGATATCAGTTAAATTGTCACAAATAAGCCCCAAACGGTTGTGAAAGAGCATCTGATTTCCTAAATTAATCTGAAAGGTATGTTTTCAGATTTCAGAACTCTCTCCTTAACCTCGGTTCCACAAATAGCTTTATGCTGAGATGAAGTGTAGACAAACACACAATAGAACTTTCTAACCAGAACTGCTGAGGGGTGTGTGCTATATCCTCTCATAGCAACCATAGGCCCCAGCTCAGCTTTGGAGGCTGAATGGATCCTATGCAATGGTTTCCATGGTTGCACAGGGTTTCATGTACCCAATAACATCAATATTCCAGTCCTTAATAGAATAACTCGTGCAAAGGCAATTTTTTTCCTCTTTATTTCCTATCTTAAATTATTGCTGTCTTAGTGATTGAATAAAGTTGTAACGTTAAAGTTATTCTACTAAAGCTTAAAATGTTGTTGAGATTGTCTTAGCATGAGCTCAAGCCTGCAGTACTTATGTAAGCAAGATTTCAGGTGTTGCCTCTTGAGACAACACCGGCAGATTTGGCTGGTAAAATAACGATGTTTTTTCTCTTTACCAGCTTCTTAGTACCATTTATCTTAACAAATAGTTTGAGAGCCACTAAGAAGTTAAGAGTATTGACAAAGGCTGACCAGTTTTTGGAAGAAGACAGTGAGTCTGAGAACTCAGAGGTGGGAACTCAGTTGTGATAATGTGATATAAATTTTAAGGGAGTGCCTTCTTTTGTGTTTTAGTACTGAGTTGGAGGTGATTATTGTCCTTGCCTTTTTTGCCACCTAGGGCTTTCCAAAGCTCCATCATGGAGCTGTCTGTTTGATTTACAGGAGAAAGAAATGTTCTGGAAGTCCTTTTTTTATGATGTTTCAAGTCTCAGTGGGATATCCAGCCCTACTCAAGCATGGGGTGTAAGTACCACAGAACACTCCAAGAAATTGTCCAAATGTGTGTAACTGATATTTACAAAGGCTAGTTACTACTGAGGTATAATCAGTGCTGACTTCTGGCCTCTGCTCTACAACTGAAAGTCTGAGAGAGCACATAGAGCTCTCTAAACCTTCCAGTGATTTATCTGAAATGTTTATTATCTGGCTCACAGATGTGTATCAAAGCATGGTTTACAAAGAAGAGCTGCATGTGCAAAAAGGTTATATTTTTAGCTTGTGTAAACTGTTGTTTCCCCACCAAAGCCAACCAAGTTGGCCGTGTGATGTCCCCCAGCAGAGGATTTGCTCTCCAACCAACTCTTGGTTATTGTTCTTGGCTGTGTCCATGAATATTTCAGAGTGTGCTGGAGCTGGGCTCTGAATGCCTTCATTCACAGACCGCTGTACAAATGATCAAAGGAGAGGCTTCTTGATCTTGTGTGTAATAAATCCTCTGCTTTCAGGTCTGCTGAACTGGAGACTATCACAGAAATACTTGTTCCTCGTGTGCAGATCAGGAAGCTGGAGTCAAGTATTCCTCCTGCTGGACAAATGCCTCTGGAATTCCACAAATTGCTCAGCACATCTGATGGAGCAGGCAGAAGGATCTCAGCCTTCGTTCACTGTACAGTCTGCCTGCAGGGAGCATGGCTGTAGAGAAAATGCTCCCTGCTTTAGGTCAAATAGTGGCAGGGGAGAAGGGGCATCTACCTGAATATCTGAAAAAATGCGAGTAGAAGGAAAGATTTGAAAACAAACAGTGTTGGGATAAGCTTATTTTTGGATTTCAAAGTGTTTGTTGTAGAATCATTGCCTAGATTTTTAATAAGGGTTTGTCTTAGCTTGTAACCCATCCAGCTTTGTTTTGCATCTTGAAGGTTTCTTTACAAAACAGTGGTAAAACAAGAGGAAAACTGATGTGAAAAGGTTTAATGGATCTTGAAAGAAAGAAAGTTGTGGCTTCCTGGTACCTGGACACTTCATATCCTTCTATGCGGTGCCTTGCCATGACTATATGATACAGGAAGAAAATAGCGGTCTATCACAACCCCTGTCCATTTTTAACTAAAAAAGTACCTGTGATTACCTGTCTGAATTGAATTCATTTTATTTATAAAAAGTAGAGGAGAAGTAGCTTGCTAATGGAGCTTTTTTGTCTAGCTGGGACTTCATCAGAAGTAGCTATGGCCACAATTACACACAGAGTCACTTCTCTGAATTTAAAAACCCTGTGGGGTTTTTCCCCCGTGGAGAGTGTATACATCATTCCCATCCAGAATTCCAGCTGTCCAGATTAAAGAGCACAAACTGGACTTTTGAAGTTTTCCAGAGCTTATCATCCATGCCATGCCTTCCTACACTTAACTGACATAACTAATAAGAAACAAGTGCCAAAATCTGGGAAATCCATGACTGGATTGCTCCCTGCATCTGTGCTAACCTGTGCATCACCCTTCCTTGTGCAGTTGTTCAAGAGGCTAATGGAGAATCCTGCCCTTTTGAATGGGAATTTTGCCAGCTGCATTAACTGGGACAAGATTATTGACTGTCTGAGGCAAAGCTTAGAAGATAATTGTTGTGTTTAACTGTTAATTCTCTAGCATTATCCCAGTAACTTGTGGATGCATCCAAGAGTTGCTTGATGTCTATATTTACACACACCCACGCGTGTGCACTCGCCTGCCTTGGGGAATTCCCTCGCCCTTGCTAGTATGAGCACAAAGATTCACTGGGCTTTCTTGTTTGTAAACAGAAATAGTTTGGACTTATGTCCTGATAAAGGGAGATGCTACAAACACAATGTGAAGCTGCCTTTGTGTCCATGTTCATCTCAGAAGCTCAGCAGCTCATCCTTGCCCACCGACTGCCATGGCTCAAGGCGCTGAAGATGCAGAAACAGCAAAGGGAAAAAGTAACGTTGCACATTGCAAACCCCCTGCTGCAGGGATGGCTCACCCGTTTGGAGAGCTGTGCACGGCCCATGACATCCCTCACTCGGCAGGATCTGTGGGATCTGAGCATTGCTACCTGCCACCCGATGTGTCTCCCGCTGCGAGACAGGTCTATGAAGTAATGGAGCCTGGCTGTCTGCAGTCAGCACTGCTGTACTACATCCAAAGCAAGCTTGCCAGTCAGCAAATGCTGCATTAATCTTTCAGGGAGTGTTTGTTTTGCTTGTTTTGCTAGGCTGAGTTTCAAGCAACTGATAATGTGCTCATGAGCAGTTCTCCTGTTGCAGCCCATTTTTCAAAGAGAAGTGTGAAGGCCGATGCTCCCAAGGTTGGGTGGAATGTGGGTTGGAAGGGTTATATATGGTCTTGCTTCAGTGTGTGAGCTCACAGTGCTTTTGTGTGCCTGTTAATACATCTGCAGGTACATTTGGGACAGTGGAGTTGTGGCTCTTTAAAGTCTGACGACTGTTTTCAAAATACACCTTGGACTTGGTTCTTCTCTGTTAGTGCTAACTCTGCTTGTGGAGTTATCTCTCTGCAAATGAGATGAACTTGTGTTTACTAAGCAATAGTCAAACCTTCTGACTGCTGAAGGAGAAACTCAAGGCTTCTGAGGGTTAGATAAGGCAAACACTTTACAGGTCACAGGGTTTTAAGTGTTGAAATGCCTGGAATTTCGGGAGGTAAATGACAGTGTGCCTGGCTTGTTCCCACTTGTCCCTGCAGCATTGCTGCTCCGTCCAGCTGCAGCACAGAAGTCACAGCTCTCACTCAAAGGCCTATCCTTCCAAGTCTCTTTGCATTTAGCTCCTCTAAGCAAAAAGGAATTTAGATACACAAATAACTTTTAGGATGTGGAAAATTCAAGTCTGGAGACTCCTGTATGTGCAGAGCCTTTAAATACAAGGCACTTTTCTGGACTTCTTTTGGTGGTTTTTATTTTAAGACACTCCATGCTCTTTGATGACTTCCAAAATAAAATCTCGCAACATTTCCACAAGTGAAGAGAATTTTAGCTCCCAGAGTGAGAACAGAAGGATGCACTGTGATCTTGAGGTCTTTAAGCCTGCTTACATAGTCTGAAAGAATGTGGCTGGGCAGTGAGTTTGTTTCAAAATGATGATTTTTATGGTGTTGGGATAAGACAAATCCTGTGGATATTTCACATGCACATACTTCTCCTACAAACTTTTGCTGAGAATCAATGTTTTACATAAAATCTATTCTGCTAAGAGTACTC
>VZTG01001434.1:1480-22851 GCA_013397845.1 Melanocharis versteri
GATATTCCGGGTTTCCCGGGAATGCGGCCCAGCGCAGCCTCTCTCCGCAGGCCGCGTGACGCTGTCCAACATTCCCGATATTCCCGATATTCCGGGTTTCCCGGGAATGCGGCCCAGCGCAGCTCTCTCCGCAGGCCGCGTGACGCTGTCCAACGTGTCGGAGCGCAAGGACAACATGCGCCTGGGGCTGAGCCTGAGCAGCGACCCCCGCGACAGCAGCCTCCTGGTGAGCCCCGGGATCCCCGGGAATTCCGCGGGAATTCTGCAGGAATTCGGGAACGGCGACGGGAATGCGGGAATTATTCGGGAATGTGGGAATGCAGGAATTTGGGGATGCGGGAATTAGGGAATTATTTGTGAGTTCAGGAATTTGGGAATGCGGTAGTTCAGGAATTCTGGAATTATTCGGGAGTTTGGGAATGTGGGAATTCGGGAATTATTTGGGAGTTTGGGAATTCAGGAATTATTCGGGAGTTCAGGAGTTTGGGAATTCAGGAATGTGGGAGTTCAGGAACTGGGGAATTATTCAGGAGTTCGGGAATGCAGGAGGTCGGGAATGCAGGAATTACTTGGGAATTCAGGAGTTCAGGAATTCGGGAATTATTCGGGAATTTGGGAATTATTTGGTAATTCAGGAATTCAGGAATTATTTGGGAATACAGGAATGCGGGAGTTCGGGAATGTGGGAATTATTCAGGAATTTGGGAAATATTTGGGAATGCAGGAGTTCGGGAATGCGGGAATTATTCGGGAATTCGGGAATGGCGGCGGGAATGCGCAGTGGGATATGAAGGGGTTAAGGGGATCCTCTGCGGGTTTTGGGTTATGGGATAGAGGGAGGATTGTAGGGATGATGGGATGGGATGGGATGGGATGGGATGGGATGGGATGGGATGGGATGAATGAAGTTAAATCAAATTAAATAAAAATAAAATGAAGTAAAATGAAAATAAAATGTAGTAAAAGGAAATAAAATAAAATTAAGTAAAATGAAATAAAATGAAATAAAGTAACATAAAATAAAATAGTTTAAAAGTAAAATAAAATAAAGTCAAATGAAATAATGTAACATAAAATAAAGTAAAATAAAATAAAACAGTTTAAAAATAAAATAAAGTAAAGTAAAATGAAATTAAATGAAGTTAAATTAAATTTGGGCTTTGATGATCCTGGCAGGTCCTTTCCAACTCAGGATATTTTATGATTCCGTTATATTTATTTGTATTTCCATACATACATATAATATATATTATATATATAAATATTCCGATCTATTATGTTATAAATATCTCCTATACTGTATAGATGATAAACACCTATAAAACATGTAAACATTGATATATCATCATACTTTATACATGGATTTTTATCAATCCATTAGAAATTCTTTATAAATGGGTTTTGTAAATATTTAACATTATGAGTGCATTGTATTATATTTCATATAATCTATTACGAATATATATTATATATTATACACAATTTAATATTTGTTCATTCATTTATTTCATTTATTTGTTTATTCATTAATTTATTTGTTAGTTTATTTGTTTATTTATTAATGTATCCAATTATTTTTTATTAATTTATTAATTTATTAGTTTATTTATTTGTTTAGTCATCTATTCATGTATTCATGTAGTCATTCATTCGTCCATTTGTTGATTTATTCATTTATTCATTTATTAATTTATTCATTTATTTATTCATTCAATCAATCAATTATTTATTCGTTTAGTCATTTAGTCACTCGTTTATTCATTTATTCATTCGTTTGTTAATTTATTGATTTATTCATTTATTCCTTTATTCATTTGTCTATTTATTCATTTAGTCTTTAATTCATTTATTCATTTATTTATGATGGAATCTCCATCCCTGGATATTCCTTTATTCATTTGTTCCTTTATTCATTTGTCTATTTATTCATTTAGTCTTTAATTCATTTATTCATTTATTTATGATGGAATCTCCATCCCTGGAATTGTCCACCCCCAGCCTGGACAACCCTTGGAAGAAGCTCCCCTATGGAATATTTCCCATCCCGGGGCCGGGGCTGGGGCGGGACCCTGCAGCTCCATCCCATCCCATCCCGGAATTCCGCGATTCCCAGTGTCCCGCTCATTCCATGGGGAAAGCTGCCGGCGCATCCATGGGAAGGGATGGATGTAACCGATTCCCGCTTTTTCCGCCCCGCCAGGCCTGCAGCCCGCTGTGGTCCCACGAGTGCGGCAGCTCCTACTTCACCACGGGCATGTGCTCCAGGCTCAGCGCCGCCTTCCGCTTCTCCCGCACCGTGGCGCCGGCGCTGCAGAGTGAGCACCGCGGCCGGTCCTGGTCCGGTCCTGGTCCGGTTCTGATCCTGGATCCGATCCCGGCTCTGATCCGGTCCTGATCCTGGATCTGATCCAGCTCTGATATGGTTCTGATCCGGTTCTGATCCAGTTCTGATCCTGGATCTGATCCAGCTCTGATACGGTTCTGATCCAGTTCTGATCCTGGACCTGATCCCGGACCTGATCCCGGTTCTGATCTGGTCCTGATCCCAGTTCTGACCCTGGATCTGATCCTGGATCTGATCCGGTCCTGATCCAGTTCTGATCCGGCTCTGATCTGGTTCTGACCCTGGATCCGATCCTGGCTCTGATCCTGGATCTGATCCCGGCTCTGATCCCGGCTCTGATCCCGGCTCTGATCTGGTCCCGATCCTGGTTCTGATCCCTGCTCCCATCCTGGTCCTGATCCCGGTCCTGATCCCAGCCCCAATCCCAGCCCCAATCCCGGCTCCAATCCCTACTCTGATCCCAGCCCCAATCCTGGCTCCGACCCCTGCTCCGATCCTGGCTCCAATCCCAGCCCCAATCCCAGCTCTGATCCCGGCTCCGATCCCACCTCCAATCCCAGCTCCCAGCACTACGAAATTCCCAGGGGCTTGGAAAAACGGGATTTTCGGGATCAAGGCAGTAAAGGCACCACCAAATTCCCAGTGTCACTTCCCTCACTGTGTTCCAGCCCTCGCTGAAATTTAGCGAATTTTAGGGAATTTTAGGAAGTGTTTATTTAGTGGGATGGGATTTTAGGGAATTTCAAGGAATTTTAGGGAATTTTAGGAAGTGGTTATTTAGTGGGATGGGATTTCAGGGAATTTCAGGGAATTTTAGGGAAATTCAGGGAATTTTAGGAAGTGTTTCTTTAGTGGGATGCAGGGTGGGCTCCTCTCCCTGATTCCCAGGATGGGACGGAGATGGAGGCACACAGAGCATCCCAGCGATCCATGAGTGACTCCAATCCACGGATTCTTTCACCCATAAAAACCCATAGGATGAAAGATCCGCTGACAAATCCCTGAAATCCAGGATCACCCATGACTTTTCCAAGGAATTTTATAAAACATCCGCAAGACCAAGACGATCCCGAGCAATTTTCCCCACTGGAAAAACAAAATCCCAAAATCCTTCCTGCTCCAGCTGCGCAGCTGAGCCCTGGGGTCCCTCCGGGGTTTTTGGCTTCCTTGGAGCCGAGGATTTTATGGGAAGGGAGGAAATTCCCACCTCGTATTCCATGGCAAGGTTGGGAATGACTCCGGGATCAGGAACGGCTCCTCTTGAAAGTGTGGGATGATGTGAGATGGGATCGAATTCCAAAGCCGAGTGTTATTCCCAGGAAGTGATCCCATCTTTTCTCCGCCGGCAGGATTCCGGTGGCTTCTCCCCACTTTGCCGGAGTCAAAGTTCTTTTCCCAAATTACTGAAATTCGGGATTTTTTTCCCGATAAATCCCAAGAGGAAGCGCTCGGCTGGAAGTGAAGCCATAAATCGGCCCCATTGCGGGAGGATTTTTAATAAATCCCTGGATTTTCCGCAGGATGCCAGACCTACATGGACATCGTCATCGTCCTGGATGGATCCAACAGCATTTATCCGTGGGTGGAAGTCCAGCACTTCCTGATAAATATCCTGAAAAAGTTTTACATCGGTCCCGGGCAGATCCAGGTGAGGCCCTGAACCCCCCGGGGACATTCCCAACGTCCCTTTCCCGTTCATCTGCTGGAATTCGTCAAAATCTTGGGATTTTTAACTCATTCCATGAAAAAAAATCCCACATCCCACATCCCAATGGGAATGGATGTCAATCTGCTGGAATTTGTCAAAATCTTGGGATTTTTAACTCGTTCCACGGAAAAAATGCTCCCATTAATGTCCCTGAGTGAGTTATGGAGGGAACAAATCCCATATCCCACATCCCAATGGGAACAGGGCGGATGAAACCCCATGGAAAGGAGCTCTCCATCCTCTTGCTCCGAGCAATCATGGGTTGATTTAGGCAGGGATTTGGGCAGGAATATCCCAAATTTTCCCAAATAACCCCCTTTGGTCCCACCTGGAGATGCTGTGGCTCCAAACTGGGATACAGCACATCTGAATCTCCCCAAAACTTGGGAGAAGAGCAGAGCAGGGGGCAGAGCCATAAAATTCGGAATAATTCATGATCCCATGGAGGGAAAACTGGGAATGAGAGATGGAATTTTAATGGTGGCTGGTGTTTCCTGCGGTCATGGTGGACACCACCTTGTTTTGTTGGAATTTTTGGTGACATTCCCGTGGTTGACAATGCTCACAGTGGACAGGACCTTATTTTACTGGAATTTTTGGTGACATTCCTGTAGTTGACAACTCTTGTGGTGGACAAGACTTTGTTTTGTTGGGATTTTTGGTGATATTCCCGTGGTTCACAACGCTTGTGATGGATGTGCTCTTATTTTGTTGGAATTTTTGGTGACATTCCTGTAGTTGACACCTCTCGTGGTGGACAGGACCTTATTTTATTGGAATTTTTGGTGACGTTCCTGTAGTTGACACCTCTCGTGGTGGACAGGACCTTGTTTTATTGGAATTTTTGGTGACATTGCCGTGGTTGACAATACTCGTGATGGACACCACCTTGTTTTATTGGAATTTTTGGTGACATTCCCGTAGTTCACAACACTCGTGGTGGACACCACCTTGTTTCGTTGGGATTTTCGGTGACATTCCCGTCATTCCCAGGTGGGAGTCGTCCAGTACGGAGAGGACGTGGTCCATGAGTTCCACCTGAACGACTACAGGTCCGTGCAGGACGTGGTGGCGGCCGCCAGCCACATCGAGCAGCGCGGCGGCACCGAGACCAGGACCGCCTACGGCATTGAGTTCGCTCGGTAAAACCCCTCGCCTTCCCGCTCGTATTCCCGGGAAAACCTTCAAATTCCCATTTTTTTCCCTCCTTCCCGCTCCCTTTGTTCTCCCTGCTGGCTAAAAATGGGGGAACCACCAGGGTTTGTAAGAAGTCCTCGATGGATTCTTTAGAGATGGTGCTTCCCAAAAAAAGCCTCTGGAATTGTGTCCTCTCCCTGGAAACCCCCAGATCCCAAATTCAGCCCCGAGCACTGGGAGCTCTCCTGGAAATCCCTGGAGGATCCCCAGGACTTCGGGACAGCTCCACCTCCTCCTTTTCCAGGGACAAATCCCTGCTCCTGCTCTTTTGCCACGTCCCAAGCAGCATTCCTGGTGCAGAATCATGGAATTTTAGGTTGGAAAAGAGGTCAAAGATCAAGTCCAGTGCTGCCAAGGCCACCACTGACCACGTCCCAATCCCTGCAGGAATGGGGATTCCAGCACTGCCCTGGGCAGCTTGGAAAGGTTTTGGAAGAGTCCTGGCCAGACCCAAGCAGGGTCCGGAATGATTTGTGTCCCACAGAGTCCCCTGGCCCTGCTCAACGTCCCTTTTCCATAAATATGCTGGAATTTGGCTCTGTGTTTTCTCAAAATAGCGGGATTTTGGACAACTGGGTGAAGAAGCTTTCCCTCCTCATAAGCCAAGGCCAAAACTCCTCTGGCCAACTCAAGATCCATTCCTTCATCCAATTGTGCTAAATTGAGGCCTCTTTCCCAGAAAAAAGTGGGAAAATCCACATCCCAAAGCATTTCCCGAGGGTTCCTGCACCTCCCTAAGGGACAGTGGCCCCAAAATCCCTTTAGGACGGGCTCAGTGGGGCAGCAGAGCCACCACAGGTCCTTTTTCCATAAATACGCTGGAATTTGGGGCCGTGCTTTGCCAATAGAGCAGGATTTTGCACAACTGTCCAATTTGGCTGAATCGAGGTCTCTTTCCTGCAAAAAGTGTGGAAAGCCACATCCCAAAGCCTGTCCCAATAGTTCCTGCACTCCCCAAGGGGCAGCAGCCCCAAAGACCCCTCAGGACAGTCTCAGTGGGGCAGCGGAGCCACCATGGGTCCCTTTTCCATAAATACGCTGGAATTTGGGGCCGTGCTTTGCCAAAAGAGCAGGATTTTGCAAAATCGTCCAATTTGGCTGAATTGAGGCCTCTTTCCTGCAAAAAGTGTGGAAAGCCACATCCCAAAGCCTGTCCCAATAGTTCCTGCACTCCCCAAGGGGCAGCGGCCCCAGAGACCCCCGGGTCGGGCTCGGTGGGGCGGCGGAGCGCGCACGGAGCCGGCGGGGCTGAGCAGCCCAGGGCGTCTCTTCCCTTGCAGCTCGGAAGCGTTTCGGAAAGGCGGCCGGAAAGGGGCAAAGAGAGTAATGATTGTCATCACAGATGGAGAGTCCCACGACAGCCCAGACCTGGAGAAGGTGATCGAGGACAGCGAGAGGGACAACGTCACCAGATACGCCGTGGCGGTGAGCGAGGGGGAGCTTTGGGCTTGTGGGAGTTCTGCAGAGCTTGGTGGTGCTCCAGGAATCCCAAAGTGCCAGGGCAGCCGATCCCCACGGCTACGGGAGCATTCCGAGAGGTTCTTGTGTGCTCCAGGAATCCCAAAAGACCAGGACAGCCCATCCCCACTGCTCCTGGAGCATTTCAAGAGGTCCTGTCCATCCTCACGGATCCTGGAGCATTCCAAGAGCTCCTTGTGGCTGTTTCCTGGAGCATTCCAAGAATTCCTGTCCATCTCCATTGCTCCTGGAGCGTTCCAAGAGCTCCTTGTGGTATCTCCATTGCTCCTGCAGCGTTCCAAGAGGTCTTGTCCATCCCCACTGCTCCTGGAGCATTCCAAGAACTCCTTGTGGTATCTGCACTGCTTCTGGAACATTCCAGGAGGTCCTTGTGTGCTCCAGGAATCCCAAAAGACCAGGACAGCCCATCCCCACTGCTCCTGGAGCATTCCAAGATCTCCTTGTGGTATCTCCACTGCTCCTGGAGCATTCCCGGAGCTCCTTTTCATTGTCCATCTCCACTGCTCCTGGAGCGTTCCAAGAGCTCCTGTGCATCCCCGCTGATCCTGGAGCATTCCAAGATCTCCTTGTGGCTGGTGCTGCTTTTGGGATGCCCAGCTCAGGATTCCGCTGCCGGAGCTGGCGCCAGGACCAGGGACCCCGAATTCCGCAAGGAATGTCCAGCCTGGAGGACTCGCAGCAGTTCCTCTGTTTGTTCCCGCAAAAGTTCCCATTCCCAACGCCCCTTTTCTGTCCACCTGCTGGAATTCGTCAAAACCTTGGGATTTTAACTCATTCCATGGAAAAAAAGCTGCTGTTCATGTCCCTACGCGAGCTGTGGAGGGAGCACAACCCAGATCCCAGATCTCATATTCCACATCCCAGATCCCAGAACCCAGATCCCACATGCCACATCCCACATCCACCATTCCAATGGGAACGGGATGGATGAAACCCCATGGAGAGACAGGCAGCTGTGAGGAGCTCTGGTGCCAGATCCAGGGGTGGGGCTTCTCCCACACGGACACCCCAAAAGGCTTTGGGATGGGTTTGTCCATGGTGGGAAAACGGCCCCGAGGAGCTGCTGACCCCTCACCCCTGGAAGTGCCCGAGACCAGGATGGGACCGGGAGCAATGTGGGGTGGAGCTGGCCGTGCCAATAAAATATTCGGGATGCTTGGATCCCTGGCTTGGGAAGAAGAAGGTGATTTTTGTCGATGCCAAGGAAAATGATTCCCAGATTTGTGTGGAACCCTTTGGAATCACTTCCTGTGTGTTGGATATGACCCGGGATGGGAGCCGGGATTGGGGCTGGGATTGGGGCAGGGATGGGGGCTGGGATTGGGGCAGGGATGGGAGCTGGGATNGGGAGCCGGGATGGGAGCCAGGATTGGGGCAGGGATGGGAGCTGGGATGGGAGCTGGGATTGGGGCAGGGATGGGAGCTGGGATTGGGGCAGGGATTGGAGCTGGGATTGGGGAAGGGATGGGAGCTGGGATTGGAGCTGGGATTGGGGAAGGGATGGGAGCCGGGATCGGGGCCGGGATCGGAGCCAGGATTGGAGCAGGGATCGGGGCTGGGATCGGAGCATGGTTCAGAGCTGGGATCGGAGCAGGGTTAGGAACCAGGATTAGAGCAGGGATCAAAGCTGGGGTCGGAGCCGGGATCCGAACTGGGATCAGAGGAAGGTGTCCCCGCCCGTGGAACGGGAATTCTAATTCCATGAAAAACCCTGATCCTCGCGTTTTGCTCCCGCCCAGGTCTTGGGTTATTACAACCGGAGGGGAATCAACCCCGAGGCCTTTCTGAACGAGATCAAATTCATCGCCAGCGACCCCGACGACAAACACTTCTTCAACGTCACCGACGAGGCCGCGCTCAAGGACATCGTGGATGCTCTGGGAGAAAGGATTTTCAGCCTGGAAGGTGAGGGCCGCTCCTCCCTGGCACATCCCAGGCTGGGAATGCGCCGCGGATCTTTTTTTCCCGAATTTGGGCACGGCTTCCATGATATCCGAGCCTAAAATCCCGCCTGGAATATCTTGGGATTTGAGGCAATGTCTTTATCTGGGGTGGTTGTGTCCCTCCGATATCGGGAGCGGAGATCCCTTTTCCGAAGGGCACGCCTCGTTCCGGCCGCCGGAATTCTGGCAGCTTCGATTTTCCTTTTTATAGAAAACCTCGGAGATTTGGTATGGGGGGAATTTGGGCGTCGGCGTCTCCCTCATCCATCAAATTCCAGAGTGAAAAACAGGAAAACCCACACACAGGAGCTTCCCGGGGTGCCAGACGTCCGGAGATTATGGGAATAATGTTGGGATTTCGGCTCTGTTGGCTGAAATGAAATATCAGGAAATATTTCTGTCTTAAATGTCAGCTCTTGTGACAACTTTGCTGCTCTCCCAAACTAAATTTATCCGAATTTCGGAGGAAAAATGCAGCCTGGAATGAACAGTTGGAACAGGAGATGGAGGGCTCGCGCTGGGAATTAAACATCTTGGATTTGGGGGATTTTTGTTCAAACCAGCTCCCAAGCTCCCCACGAGTTTCCCACTTTTCTCCGTCCAGCCTGGTGCTTCCCTGTGGAAGCTGCCCTGGATGAGGAATTCCTCCAGTTGGAATTACGGAGGAAAAACCTCCAAATCCCCATTTTTGGGCGATTTTGCAGCTTTGAAAGGGGAGAACTGGAACCGCAGCAGAGCTCCCAGACCTCCCAGCAGCACGAGTTTGTGGAATTGGGGGGATTTCAGGAGAAATGGGATCACCAGAGGGATGTGGAGCTGCTGGAGCAATTCCAGAGGAGGTTCTGGAGCTGCTCTGAGAGTGGAGCCCCTCTGGAGCCAGGCTGGGAGAGCTGGGAATGTTCACCTGGAGAAGAGAAGGATCCAGGGAGAGCTTCCAGAACATTCCAGGACCTCAAGGGGCTCCAGGAGAGCTGGGGAGGGACTGGGGACAAGGGATGGAGGGCCAGGACACAGGGATTTTGGGAAGGAATTCCTGGCTGGGCCGGAATTCCCAGAGAAGCCGTGGCTGCCCCTGGATCCCTGGAATGTCCAAGGCCGGGTTGGACATTGGGGCTTGGAGCAGCCTGGGATGGGGAAAGGTGTCCCTGCATCCCATGGAAAAGCTGGAATGGGGACCCACCATAGGTCAGCCCCTCCAGGAAAGGAAAACTCCCCTAAACACAAATTCCTGATATTTTTTTTTTAAGGAACCAACAAGAACGAGATCTCCTTTGGACTGGAAATGTCCCAGACTGGATTTTCATCCCACGTGGTGGAAGTAAGAGAGGAAATGTGGGATTTTGTTTTTGCTCCTGCCTTGTCCTCCACTCCAGGTGGGAGATTGGGATTTGGGAAAAATTATTAATTATGGAGTTAAATCATTAGCATGAGGATAAGGAAATGCTGCTGGATTGTCCCGTGGGAAGGGAGGTTTTGGGAGACTCGAGCATTCCTTAGGATCAGCTCTTCCCAACGCCACAACCTCTTGGGCAGGACGTGCTGGGACATCCATGGAAAAAGTGTTCGGGAATTTCCCGGGGAGGAGAAACACCTTGGAAAAATAGGAACAGGGTGGAAGCGTCATTCCAGCATTTTTAAAACCCTCCAGCATTCCCAGGTGTTTTTGGAGGAATGGTTTCCTGGTCCGTACGGGATCGGAGGGAAGGAATCACCTCCACTCGGGAAGAAATCCCATGAAATTCCTCCTGTTTTCCCACAGGACGGGATCCTGCTGGGAGCAGTGGGAGCCTACGACTGGAACGGAGCCGTCCTGAAGGAAACCAGCAGCGGGAAGGTCATTCCTCTGCGGGAATCTTACCTGCAGGAATTCCCGGAGGAGCTGAAAAACCACGGAGCCTATTTAGGTGGGGAAGCTGAACGAGGCCCTGCCGCCACGGGGGAATTCGGGATTTTATCCCTAAAGATAGGAAGCACGGGATATTCCTCATGGGAGACCTGTGGGATGCAGCACAGGAGGATCCTCACCTGGGAAGAGCCCGGCTCCGACCCCGGCGCACGGCACAAACGGGATTTAAATCCAGGAGCGGCCGAGCCAGCGGCTCATCCGCGGCTTTTCCTGGAATGCTTTCAAAGCGCTGATGGAATTTCATGCCTGGGCAGGAAATACCTGCTGGGTTAATCCATTCCATGTGCAGCCGCTGGAGCTCTGGAATAAAAATATCAGCCCGGATCGCGGAACGGAGCCTCTCCTCGGAGAGGTGGCAGGGAGAGAAGCGGGATTCTGCGGGATCAAGGCTCTTCCCTGGGAATGTGGAGACGTGGCTTGTCCTGGGGGTGACAGCAGAGTGTCCCCCGGGCTGGGAGTCCCCGGAGCAGGGATGGCTGTGGGTGTCCCATAGGAATCCCCCTGGGAGCTCAGCGGGGCTCTCTTCCCCATCGCCTGGAGTGAGAAATCCGGGAATATTCAGGAATGCTGGTGGATCCTGCCGAGGAGCAGACCTGGGGGGCTCAGGGCTGATGCTTAGTTTAGGAATGTGCCTCCAGGAGGGGAATTTTTAGGGAAAGAGGGGCCCCAGGTAAGGTCGGAGAGCAGGGAAAGGGATCTGAAAATCCCTGGAGATTCTCAAAGTTCAACTGGATGCGATTCCAGGGAATGTGATTTGGTTTCGTGGTTGGCCAGACTTTGAGTTTCATGGAATCCTGGAATGGTTCGGGTTGGAAAGGACCTTAAAGCTCATCCCATTCCACCTTCCCCTATCCCAGGTTTCTCCAAGCCCCGTCCGACCTGGAACAGTCCAGGGATGGAGCAGCCGCAGCTTCTCTGGGCACCCTGTTCCACTTCCAAAGATTGAAGTGGAATTTAAACCTGAGCCTGAAGGTTCAGGATCCTGGACTTGGGTTTGAAAACCGGGATTTGGCAGGCCTAGCTTTATATTCCTACAAAATCCCATCGGCAACCATGGAAGCGCCATGGGATCACGGAGTGATCCCAGTAGGAAACAGGGATTGCTCAGGGTCATTGCCTGAGGCAGGGTTATTCCCGAAAGGAGGGATGATTTTGATGGATCCATGGCTTTTATTGGACTGGGAATGTTGGCATCAAACACCAGGAGAGCTCTTCCTTCCTGGTGTTCCCGGAGGAACAGAGCAGCAGGAGCTGAAACTTCCCAGCACTCAGCGCTTCGCGGGTGTTTGTCCGACTCCATGTGAGCCGTGAAATAAAACACTCCGAAGCCTGGGAATTGCAGGAATTGGATTCACCTTCCACAAAAGAAGGATTTACATGGGAAGTGCAAATCAGGCAGCGCCAAAACTCCCGGCACAGCTCCGGGGTCCATCTGGGTGCCTCTATCTTTGGAAAAATCCGGGTTTTTAGGCTTCCCTTTCTGGGAAGCGGCCAGGGCTGTGCCAGCAGCTGGGGGTGGATGGACAGCGGATCCTGGGAGCGAGCAGGGAGAGCTCATTCCATGCTTTTCCAGGTTACACCGTCTCCTCCGTCATCTCCACCGAGCGCGAGCGGATTTACGTGGCGGGAGCGCCGCGGTTCAACCACACCGGCAAAGTCATCCTGTTCAGCATGCCCAGCAGCAGGAACCTCACCATCCACCAGGCCCTCAAGGGAGAGCAGGTAATTCCGGCCGGGAATGCCGCGCTGGTGTTTCCCAACGGGAAAACCAACCTTGATTTTCCCCAAGTTGGAACAGCTCAGCAGCATCGTTGATGTCCTGCTTGTCACCGCGCGGCCGTGGTGGGGACAGGGTTGGGATGTCCCTGAGGGTCCCGGGGGGTGGTGGCATTGTCCCCACCCCGTCCCGTCTCCCCCAGATCGGCTCCTACTACGGCAGCGAGATCGATTCCCTGGACGTGAACGGCGACGGCGTCACCGACGTGCTGCTGGTGGGAGCGCCCATGTTCTTCAGCGAGGGCAGGGAGAGGGGCAAGGTCTACGTCTACAGCCTGCAGGGGGTGAGTGGCACCTGGGGACGGCGCGGGGACATCCGGGCGCTGTCCTGGTCGGGAGGAGCCAAAATGGGATCTTTGCCCACGGGAATGGGGATGAACCTCTGGAGAAACCATCTCCAGCCCAAACTCGCTCCCTCCAGGGGAGTTCAGAGCCCCTTCCAGGGGCTAAAGGGGCTCCAGGAGAGCTGGAGAGAGATTTGAGATGAGAGATGGAGGGACAGGACACAGGGAATGGCTTCCCACTGCCAGAGGGCAGGGATGGATGGGATATTGGGAAGGAATTGTTCCCTGGGGACAGGAGGTCCCCTTCCTCCACCATGGGAATGGGACACGTGCCAGCCCTGTCCCCTTCCCTGTCCCAGCTTTCCTGGCTCAAAATGCAGCTCCTGAGCCAAATCCATCAGGATCCGGGGATACATGGGAATTATTATTATTATTATAATCATTATCATTGATATTATTATCATCATTAATATTATATTGTGGTTGTTGTTTTGTTGATGTTGTTGTTGTTGAGTATTTATTACAGAATTTATATTTATTGTGGAGTTACTTATTAATGTAGAATATTTGTTGTTGTTATTGTTATTGAGTATTTATTATGGAGTTTATATTTATTATTGAATTTATTATTAATATTAACATTAATATTAATATGAAATTATTTATGTGGGTGCAAAGCAGACATGGGGCTGGCAGGGGGCTCAGGGGCTCATCCCTTCCCAGGGATGCGCTCCAAAGAAAATCCCACAACCCTGGGAATGCTCCCACCGCCTTCCTTGGAAAACCCCTCCCAGTTACTGCATCGCTGGGGGTTCCTCCTCTTCCCAGTCTCGCTACTGATGCTTCGGGAATTGTTTTCCTTCCTTTCCCCTTTTCCCTGGCAGAACCTCTTTGTTCCCAGCGGAGCCCTCGTGGACCTCCAGAGTTACCAGAATTCCCGTTTCGGCTCCTGCATCGCCGCTGTTCCCGACCTCAACCAGGACTCCTACAACGACCTGGTGGTCGGGGCCCCTCTGGAGGACGAGCACCAAGGAGCCATTTATGTTTTCCTTGGATTCCAGGAGACCATCCTGAAGAAGTACAAGCAGGTGGGTTTGGTTTCCCTCATCCTCCACGGGAATTAATATTTTTATCCCTAATAAATATCCCTGTTTCAAGGACTGATGGAGCAGGACAAATCCACACCTGGGATTTAATTGTTAATTGTTATGGCCGGATATTCCCTCTTTTGAGACATCCGAAATGTTGGAATTTGAGCCTTGGAGCAGCATGGGTGGACTCTCCATCTCTGCTGGGTTTTGTGTGGGTGTGGCACTTGGGGACATTGGTGGTGGCCTCGGCAGCGCCGGGGAATGGTTGGGCTCAACCATCTCGGGTGGCTTTTCCAACCTAAATTATTCCATGGAATAGTGGGGAAAAGGCTGGAAATTAGAGGCAGTGTTTAGCACTGCAAGGGATTTCTATGGATTTATTAATTAATGATAAATAAATAATTTTTATTTATTAAACTTTAGCTAAACATTAAATACGCAGGGTAAATCCAGTAGAAATCTCAGATGGTGCCTCCAAAGAGAAACCGCTCTCATTCCCTGGAAAGTCATGCTTAGTACGACCACTTGGAACGGGGAGTTCCCAGCGGCGAGGGATTTTCAGCCTGGCAAACCCTTGGCAGGCAGGGATGCTCCTGCTGGAATCCAGCCTGGATTGTTCCCATTCCTTTCCAGCGGATCGCCGCTGCCAACCTCGCTCCGGGCCTGATGTATTTTGGCTGCAGCATCCACGGGCAGCTGGATCTGAACGAGGACGGACTCGTGGACTTGGCCGTGGGCTCGCTGGGGAACGCTGTGGTGCTGTGGTGAGCCTGGGATCCTTCGGTGCCCTCTCCCGATTTCCTCTGCCAAAATCATGCCGACATTTTTCCAGGGAAAACTGATCTCCCAACAATCCAAGCCATCTTTCCCAAAAAACCACCCCCTGTCCAACGGGGCCGTGGGATCTCAATGCCCTCGGGCCCTAAAAAGATGCCAGGGCTGGTTTTCCGTTGAGTTTCATCCACAGTTCTCCGGAAGTTTTCCGTTGAGTTTCACCCACAGTTCTCCGGAAGTTTTCTGTTGAGTTTCATCCATAGTTCTCCAGAAGTTTTCTGTTGTGTTTCATCCATAGTTCTCCAGAAGTTTCCCGTTGAGTTTCACCCATAGTTCTCCAGTTTTCCGTTGAGTTTCACCCATAGTTCTCCAGAAGTTTTCCGTTGAGTTTCACCCATAGTTCTCCAGAAGTTTTCCGTTGAGTTTCACCCATAGTTCTCCAGTTTTCCGTTGAGTTTCATCCATAGTCCTCCAGAAGTTTTCCACTGAGTTTCATCCATAGTTCTCCAGAAGTTTTCCAAACTCATTTGTNTCCATAGTCCTCCAGAAGTTTTCCACTGAGTTTCATCCATAGTTCTCCAGAAGTTTTCCAAACTCATTTGTGGGGATTTGCCTGGGATCCCTCTGGTCTGATTTAATTAGAGCAATACTTTCAAATATTAATTAACGTTTGGAGAGTCCCTTGAAGCTGTTGGGACGGAGGGTGGCTGTGCCCAGCTGAGATGGGTCACCCTGGGCTCCGCTTGGAGAGGGCCTTTGGTCTTCCCAACCTTCTGAGAAAAGGAGGGAAAAGAAGTGAAAAGGGCGAACCTGGAGCTGTGGGAGACTCCAGGATGCTCCATCCCGAGCCAGAGCCCTTCCCATGCCCTGTGCCCACCCCGCAGGTCCCGCAGCGTGGTCCAGATCAACGCCAGCCTCCGCTTCGAGCCCTCCAAGATCAACATCTTCACCAAGGACTGCAAGCGCAACGGGAAGGAGGCCACCTGCATGAGGGCCTTCGTCTGCTTCACCGCCCTCTTCCTCTCCGCTCACTTCCAGACCGCCAGCGTGGGTAAGGACAGAATCCCAATTCCTGCCTTGCTCAGGTCTCCAAACTCATGGAAATCCCAGCTTTTGGGATGGAAACCATCCAGGAGCTCGGAGGAGCTCACGTGTCCATCTGCCACATCCCTTTGGTGTCACTGCGTTTGTCCCTATCCCGGTCGAGTCTCCGGGTTCTGGTGGTGGTTCCACCTAAAGAACAAATCCCACCTCATCCCTCACCTATTCCTGGGCTGAGGTCTCCTGTGATTTGCCTTCACCCATGTTTGTCCCTATCCTGGCTGAGTCTCCAGGTTCCGGTGGTGGTTCTGCCAAAGAAACACCTCTAGGATAAATCCCACCTCATCCCTCAATTATTCCCTGAGCTGAGCTCTCCCAGGATTTGCCTTCACCTGTGTTTGTCCCTATCCCAGCCAAGTCTCCAGGTTCCAGTGGTGGTTCTGCCAAAAGAATAAATCCCACCTCATCCCTCACCCATTCCCCGGGCTGAGCTCTCCTGGGATTTGCCTTCCCGTGCTCCGTGTGACGGGAACGTCACCGCAGCGGGACAGGAGAGGATGTGCCCAGCCCGCGTTCCGCGCGGCTCGTCCGTCCCTCCCGCCGCAGCAGCGGGCCACATCTGCCGGCCAGATGTGCACTTCCCTAATATCCCCGGGAATCTGGGGAGCCGGCCAGCTCTCCTCGGATGGTGCCGTGACCCCAGATCTCCCCGGCGCATTCCCGGGAGTCAGCGGAGCAGGGAAGCGATAGCAGCTCAGCCCCTGCAATCCGGCAGCAAACGCCGTCCAAGGAAAATCGGGATCCAAAGCCAAAGGAAAACTCCCATCCCCCAGAGCAGGAGTTTTGCTCTGAGCTGTCAAATCCAGTGTTTTTCTCCCCGCTGCTGCCCCTGTGGGATAAAAACAGAGTGGGATTTCCTTATTTATTTGATTTGACCTTTATTTCCACGTGGAAGTGTCACCCCCTGGATGAGCCCCTCTGCTCTGGAGCCAGGCTGGGAGAGGTGGGGGTATCCAGCCAGGAAAAGAGGAGGATCCAGGGAGAGCTCAGACCCCCTTCCAGGATCTAAAGGGGCTCCAGGAGAGCTGAAGAGGGGCTGGGACAAGGGACAGAGGGACAGGATGCAGGGAATGGCTTTAAGCTAAAAGAGGGATAGGTGGGATTTTATTGGGAAGGAATTGTTCCCTGTGAGGGTGGGGAGGGGCTGGGCTGGAATTCCCAGAGAAGCTGTGGCTGCCCCTGGATCCCTGGAAGTGTCCAAGACCAAGCTGGACATTGGGGCTCGGAGAAACCTGGGATAGTGGAAGGTGTCCCTGCCCATGGAATGGGGTGGAATGAGATGGGTTTTAAGCTCCCTCCTAACCCAAACCATTCTGGGTTTCTGTGGTTCTCTGAAATTGATGCTGGCTTGGGAATCCCCAGGTTTTTTCCAACAGCAGTGCAGGAAGCAAAGGATCTCCATAAACCATCCCGGAGAGGGGGGCACTCCGATTCCTCCAGACCAGCACGTGAACGTTTGAGAGGCAAATAATTCCACCCCTGCGCAGACTTTACACAGGGTCCTGCAAGAATTCATTTCTAAACCTCCTCATTTGGAGAGGGGAAGCTTTTCCCAGAGCTGTTTGCGATTTCCCTGGATTTTCCTCAGCAGGGAACGGCCACCGGGGCCACTCTTTGCCCTGGGCTTGGGGTGCGTGGCCCCGAGGCCTGAGCTGGGCCTGTCCCCGCAGGGCTCCGCTACAACACGACCATCGACGAGCGCCGCTACTCGCCCCGGGCACACCTGGACGACGGCGGGGACAGGATGGCACCGAGGGCGCTGGTGCTGCCCGCCGGGCAGGAGCTCTGCCACACCCTGCCCTTCCATGTCCTGGTGAGTGTGGGGCAGGACGGGGCTGGGACGTTCTGCTCAGCCCGCCCCGAGGCAGGGCCGCGTCCCTGGGTGGCTTCCTGGGCTGGGAACGGGTCTCATCCCGCTGGATTCATCCCGCTGGATTCATCCCGCTGGATTCCTTCCCGCTGGATTCCTTCCCGCCGCTTTGATGCGGTCAGGGACGGAGCCGCCAGCGCCCGGCAGCTGCTGGGTCCCCAAGCAGTGACATCAGTGCAGCTTCCACGTGCTCCGTTTCACCAGCCGCGTCCTCGGGGAGGGCGTGCGCTCCCCATCCCGGGGCCAGGCTGATTTTCCTGCTCCGAAATCGGGAATGCTCGGTTTTTCCCGTCGGGAATTGAGCGTCCCCGTGCCAGCCCCTGGCAGTGTCCCTGGCAGTGTCCCTGGCCGTGTCCCCCTCTGTCCCCTCAGCCCAGCACGGTCCCACCCCGGGGCGCAGAGCTGGTGGAACCCTCGCTCGCAGGGAACAGCTGATGCACAAACCCGGCCAAAACCAAACATTCCCAGGGAATGAGGAGAATCTTGCGGGAGCCAGGCAGGCCCGAGCTGCCAGACTGGCCCGGCCCCAAGCCCCGGCCTGAACTGCCGTGAACTTTTGGGAAAGTTGAGGCTGGAGCTGGAGCTGGAGCTCGTGATTGAGCCCAAAAACCATCTCCCTTCGGAGCATCCCTCTGCACTCCAGCGCAAGGCACGGGAGGAGCTCCTGGGGTCTTCCAGAGGGCAGGGGTGGGTGGGATATTGGGAAGGAATTCCTGGCTGGGCTGGAATTCCCAGAGAAGCCGTGGCTTCCCCCAGATCCCTGGAATGTCCACGGCCACCTTGGATGGGGCTTGGAGCCACCTTGGAGCACGGGATCTGTCTTTTCCTTACATCCCAGCCCCGGCCTGGGGCTGCAGGATGGATCGGGGACCTTGGGGGACACCCTGAGGTGCTGCCACACCCCATGGTGGCCCTGGGCTCTGCTGGGACGTTTCCCGTGTGCCACAGGACACGGCGGATTCCGTGAAGCCGGTGACGTTCTCCATCGACTACGAGCTGGAGCAGGCCGAGCACGGCCCCATGCTGGAAGACGGGTGGCCCACCTCGCTCAGGGTCTCTGTAGGTAGCAGCTGCCACCTCCCGAAGTGCCACCTTCCAAGTGTCACCTCCCCAGTGCCACCTTCCAAGTGTCATCTCCCAAAGTTCCACCTCCCAAAGTGTCATCTCCCAAAGTGTCACCTCCCAAAGTGTCACCTCCCCGGTGCCATCTCCTGGTGCCACCTTCCACGTGTCATCTCCCAAAGTGTCACCTCCCCAGTGCCACCTCCTGGTGCCACCTTCCAAGTTCCACCTCCCAAAGTTCCACCTCCCAGGTGCCACCTCCCATGTGCCACCTCCCAAAGTTCCACCTTCCAAGCGTCGCTTACCAAAGTGTCACCTCCCCAGTGCCACCTCCTGGTGTCACCTTCCAAGTGCCACCTTCCAAAGTTCCATCTCCCAGGGGCCACTTCCCAAAGTTCCACCTTCCAAGTGTCACCTCCCAGCGTTCCACCTCCCAAAGTTCCATCTCCCAGGTGCCACCTCCCTGGTGCCAACGAGCTGCTGTCGTTGTCCCCTCAGGTCCCTTTCTGGAACGGCTGCAACGAGGACGAGCACTGTGTCCCCGATCTGGTGCTGGATGCCAGGAGTGACATTCCCAGTGCCATGTGAGTGGGTGACCCAGAGCTTCTGCCAAGAGTGTCACCAGCGGGGGGAGGCTCCGAAATCCAGCCCCAATCCGAGCTCCGTAAATTCTGACATCGCTGGTCCTTCACCCAGCAGCACCACAAGGTTCCTCCAAGCCCTCCATGAGGTGCTCCTCGGCATTCCGAGCCTCTCCCTGCTCCCTGTCTGGAACGAATCCGTGGTTTTTCGGGGAATCCACAAACCAGCTCATATTTGGTGCCGTGGTGATGAGTTCCAGGGATTCAAATCCGGAAATAACAGGGAATAACTGCAAGGCTGGCATTACCCACCTGCCAATTACGGCCTTGACTCATGGAAATAATTCCGCACTGCAGCTCCGTGGTTGAAGAGCTATTAAAGGTTATTCCTGAATCCACAGGAGGCCCCAGAGCTGCTCCGAGGGCTGGAGCCCCTCTGGATCCAGGCTGGGAGAGCTGGGAATGTTCACCTGGAGAAGGAAAAGATCCAGGGAAAGCTCAGAGCCCTTTCCAAGCCTAAAGGGGCTCCAGGAGAGCTGGAGATGGACTGGGGACAAGGGATGGAGGGACAGGAAACTGGGGACGGCTTCCACCGCCCGAGGGCAGGGATGGATGGGATATTGGGAAGGAATTCCTGGCTGTGAGGGTGGGGAGGGGCTGAGCTGGAATTCCCAGAGAAGCTGTGGCTGCCCCTGGGTCCCTGGAATGTCCAAGGCCAGGTTGGACACTGGGGCTTGGAGCCACCTTTGCTATTGGCATGGGATCTGTTTTTTCCCTACATCCCAGATTTCCTGAGCATTCCTGATGACGTTTGAGAAAGCCTCACACCACTGTGGCCAAAAATCCCAAAATCATGGACAATGGGAGGAATCCATAATTCCTCTTCCAGCACAGGAGTGCCGAGGGAGAGCAGGGATTTCCGTGCCTTACCCATGGATATAAAATCCCGGGAATGCCCTTTCTCGCAGGGAATTCTGCCGGAGGGCGCTGCGGAGGGGGGACTGCTCGGCCTTCAGCCTCTCCTTCGACGCCTCCGTCTTCGTCATCGAGAGCAGCAGGAGGAGGGTGGCCGTGGAAGCGACGCTGGAAAACCGCGGGGAGAACGCCTACAGCACCGTCCTCAACATCTCCTTCTCCAGGAACCTCCAGTTCGCCAGCCTGATCCCCAAGGTGAGGCTCCCGGGGGAGATCCAGGCTTTTCCGGAGGTGCTGCTAATCCCGGCTGGATGAGAAAGCCGCAGTCTAAAGCAGAGCCCAAACCTGTCTCCATCCCTCATAAATCAGAGCTGTTTATGGGCTCCGTTTCTAAGCACTTCCAGCTCTTTATTTTGGAAATACAAAGACGTTGGAGTTTTAAGAGCCTGAGCGAAGGTCAAACACAGAGGAGATTATTTTCCTCTATTTTTCTCCTGCAGTTGTATAAAAATACTCCCTGCACACGGCCAAGTTCCTGTCAGGAATGAGTTTTTGCAGCTGAGAAATAACTCCTGGAAGTCGGGGCTGATCATGGCAATGTGGCCACAGCTCAGCACCGAGCCAGGTGATGCCACCTCTCCGTGGCTTTCCCTGGACGATCCCAGAGCGTCCCAAAAATTCCAACCCCCACTCACTTGAGCTTGGTGCAACTCCTCCCTGTTCCCAGTGAGATTTGGGAATGTGCTGATGCTGCTGAGCCTTCCCTCACCCCCCTCATGACTTCATCCCCGCCCGCAGATCCCATCCCCTTTGTTTTTCTCCGAGCCCTGCCAAGGGAAAATTGTGGGGCTCGCTGCCCACAAAATAGGAAAAATGCATTTTTTGGAGATTATTCCAAACGAAGTGAGGGGAGCAGGGAAAATCCCCGAGGTGGTGGGGAATGGAAAGCATCGGGCAGCAGCGGTTGCAGGGAATATTTGCAGCTGGTCATGGAAGAGTCAAGGATAACGGGCTCCTGGCTGTCCCTCCCTTATAAAGGAGCATCCAGAAGGGATAGATATCTGTGTCTTATAAATAAGAAGTGGCTGTGGCCCCAAAAAGTCCATAATTTCAGCAGATCAGTGGGGGAAGCTCTGGGCTGTTGCTGGTGCTGGGATATTCCAGCTTCCCGGTGCCAGCGGCTCAAACTGACCCTCTGTGGGGTCTGACACAGGGATCAAAGCTGGAGGAGCTCATTGTCTCATGGTGAGGTGGACACCTGCTTACAACCAGGCTGCAACCTCTGGTAGGGTTGTGGAGACAGAGCAGGGTTGGTGTCCCATCCCATCCCTTCCCATCCC